>AFRA01000630.1:0-20862 GCA_000223055.1 Claviceps fusiformis PRL 1980
TTTTTATTAATAATGATGGTCGTAATTATATATATGAATAAAATATTAGCAACAAGAGAAAATAAGGGGTTATTTTACAATTCTGCATTAAAGACTAGATCGTATTCTGGTGGTAACTCTTTCCCTCCCGGGGACCCTTCCGATACAGGGTCCCTAATCCCCCGTAAGGGAAAAGGATTAGATCCTCATTGAGTAACTGGATTAGTAGATGCTGAAGGTTCTTTTATTGTTTTTATAAAATTAAATCCCAATAACAGTAAGAATCTAGTACGGCAAATACAACTGTCTTTTGAAGTATCTTTTCATATTAAAGATATAGAATTACTATATAAATTAAAATCCTTTTTTGGAGAAGCAGGTACGATTTTTATCCCATCAACTAGAAAAGATGCTAGATTAAAAATAACAGGATTGAACGAGATAGTTAATTTTATAATTCCTCATTTTAAACAGTACCCTTTACATGGTATGAAAAAAATAGATTATGATCTATGGTCTGAATGTGCAGAATTGTTACAAAGTAAGCAACATTTACAAGAGAAAGGGTTAAATAGAATATTATCAATAAAATCTGTACTTAATAATGGATTATCAGATAAATTAAAAGCTCTTTTCCCTTCTGTAATAGCTATAGATAGACCTGTTTTGGATGTTGCCAATATTCCATTAAATCCTAATTATGTCAGTGGGTTTACCGAGGGAGACGGTTGCTTTACTGTAAATATTTCTTCTAATACTAATCAAATTACTGCCTATTATATAATTGAGCTACATAAAAGGGAAGTTCCTTTATTATCAAGCATACAAAAATTTTTTGGAGGGGTGGGTTCTACAAATATCTCATTAAGTAGAAATACCGCTCGATTTTCTATAAGTAAAAAATCAGACTTGATAAATAAGGTATTGCCTCATTTTGATGCACATTTATTGGAAGGTAATAAGCTTAAAAATTATCTAATCTTTAGAGAAATTGTACTATTACTTGGTTCTAAAGCGCATTTAACTCAAAAGGGGTTTGATAAAATAAAACTTCTTAAAGAGGGTTTAAATAATTAAAGTAGATAATATATTAGGAGTAAAAAATATAAAGACGAATATATGGCGTATATATACTTTACTTATTATTTTAATGCAGATAATAAGAAAGAACGTGCTAGATAATACCGTGGAAACCAAAGATAATTTATTTATTTCTATATTTAGGGTTTTTCTAGGGTTTGTCCTTATGTGTTTTCTTAATGCGGAAAATAGAAGGGTGGTTAGATTAAGCTAACTGAATATTTAATGCACCGCGCTAGCGCAAGCGTATATATGAAGCAGGTCAAATCTACCCCATGTAAGGTAATACCGTGGAAACCAATGTTAATAAATATCTAAATTTATTATCGAGTAGGATCCGTAGAGACTAAACGTGACAATCGAAAGTTTATTAAGTTAAATAATTAGATAAGTTATAGTCCGATCCACTGCGTGAGCAGTGTTGTATGTAAAGATTTGAGCAACTTAGCTGACTTACTACGTAGTTGCTCAAATGGGCCAGAATAGTATATCTTCTTTTAAATACTATTTTGCAACTGACTATATGCTGGAAACTGTATTATTTGTATATTGTTTACTATTTATTAATACGTTTTATCTTTATAAACTAGATGTTAGTAAGAATAATATTCTTTTAAATAGTCAAAATAACAATATCACAATAAGTTATAAACTTATGAGTACACAATCAGCAGAAAACTGTAAAGGATTCTCAGAGACTGTACGTCAGTTACCTAATAATGAAGATTATAAGTTTTGAAATTGATTTGCAGGTATAATAGATGGTGATGGTAATTTTGATATTAGAACTCTTAATAATAAAAGAGTTATTAAGCAAATTAGAATTAAATTACACAATAGGGATGTTAGAATATTAACACGTATACAGGATTATTTACATATGGGAAGAATTATAGCAGATAAAAATAAGCCATATTCAATGTATGTAGTATCTACCAAAGATGCTATGTTACATATTATTAAAAATATAAATGGCTTAATTAGACTTAAAGTGCCCGGATTTAAAGAGGCTTGTAGTTCATATAATATAACTTATATTGAAGCTAATTATAATATAGGTTTATATGATCCCTATTTTGCTGGGTTAATAGATACTGACGGAAGTATAGTATTTAATTATGCAGGTAACAGAATAGAATGTAATTTAGAATTCCAATATAGTGAATATACATCGAAATTAAATTTTGATAATACTATTTTAAATTGTAAACCAACTATTGTTTACCGTAATAAATCTTCTAAATTAAATGGTCCTAAAGATTACGCATCTATCGCTTTTAGATTTCAAAACGTTAATAGTATGCTATTTATATATGATTATTTTATGCATAATAGATTATATTGTGATATGAAATTCTATAGAGTATCTAAGATTAAACCTTTTATAGAAATTAGAAAATATAAAACAGCACCTAGATATAGTATAGAGCATAAAATATATTCAGATTTTATGATAGATTGATTTAAATATGAGAACCCTTTATGATATAAAGTACCTTGTGTTAAAAATTCTCTATTATATAGCGATAAATAGAATATTTATTATAGGTAAAGAGACAGTCCACAATTTATATTATATAAATTGCATTTTCTTTTTTTTCTTATATACTTATCTAATATTATTTATATAGCGAAGAGTTATTTTTCTAACTCGTTTCCTCAAAAGTATGTTAAATCTACTCTTTTTTCAAATATTTATCCTAGATATCCAAAACGTTTTTATTCTACCTCTTCTATAGTTAAGAAAAGCGTAAACTTTCCTTCTGACTCTTTTAATTTTGAAAACCCTTCTCTAAATAAACATCAGATTTGCTTTGATTTTAAAGACATGCGTGGGTGTTACTTATGGACTAATAAAGTAACAGGTAAACAATATATAGGTAGCTCTAGAAATTTAAGTTTAAGACTTGCTGCATATTATAGACCTAGTTATTTAAAATTACAAAGTGATAGAGGGAGTGCAATAAGTCGAGCTTTACTTAAGTATGGGCACGAGGGTTTTTATTTATCTATTTTAGTGTTGAATTCAACTCCGGTTATTTCGGGTCTTGATAATTACTCTCCTGGTAATATACCTGATTTTGTTTCTATGGAACAAAGTTTTCTTGATAATTATATATTGGAGTATAATATTAATAGAGTTGCTAGTTCTAAATATAATACTCTGATGGATTCTGTAAATCAAGGAGTTAGCAACCCGTCTTATAAGGGGGAGGAAGCTTTTGTGTGAGATAAAACTCATTCAGATGAATTAAAAACTCTCTGATCAAAGTCTAGAGGTAAACTTAGTATTTTTGTATATTCTAAAAGAACTCTTGAATTTGAGTGCTTATTTCCCAGTGAAGCAAAATTATCTGCTTATTTAAAAATTAGCATATCTTTAGTTAAACAGATAATTAGTGAGCTTAGTTCTTTTGAACATGATGCCATTATGTATGAAGATTTTGTAATATCCTTAGGACCCCTTAAACAAGATTGGTTATCTGCCAATTTAAAATTTTTACCAATTAAATCGAGCTCAGATACTAAAGGAAAACGAAATATGACTATATATGGCTTTAATCCTGACTCAAATGAATATAAAATTTGACTTTCTAAAGGGGATTGTTTGGAAGACTTAACAGGATACAGGTATACAAATATAAGAACTATTAATAAAAGAATAGATAATAATATTATATATAAAGGGTTTTATTTACAAACTAAACCTTTTAAATACTTCTGGGGATAGCTATTAATTAATAGGTTTTATTTATACAAGATGGAACCACGATTTGCTTTTATAATATAAGTAAAATTAAGCATTTTCACTATGTATTAAGTATGGGTGCAGTATTCGCAATGTTCGCAGGGTGATACTTCTGAATACCTAAAATGTTAGGATTAAATTATAACTTAACATTAGCTAAAATACAATTCTGATTATTATTCATAGGGGTTAATCTTACATTTTTTCCTCAACACTTCTTAGGACTACAAGGAATGCCTAGAAGAATAGGAGACTATCCTGACGCATTCGCAGGATGAAACTTAATTAGTAGTTTAGGATCAATAGTAAGTGTAGTTGCAGCTTGATTATTCTTATACCTGGTTTACAACCAATTAGTTGAAGGTAAAGTTGCAAGTAGAAACCCTTGATTAACACCAGGATTCTACACTGATATCTTACAAGCTAACTTAAACAGAAGTTATAGTAGTTTAGAATGAGGATTATCAAGCCCACCTAAACCTCACGCATTTGTAAGTTTACCACTACAATCTAATAATAGTATAATATTATTTTTAGGTTGTATGTTAATAGGGATGATAGGAGGGCTATTATTAAAATCTGGATTTTTGGGTTCAGAGTTAAAAAAAAAATTTATAGATGATTTGACTTTAAAAAAATTTATTTTTAATTATATATTTTGTGTAATTATTTTAACATTTGTATTAATGTTCTTTGATAGTATCATAAATACTGTTTATTTAGATGATGGAACTATAAATAAAATAGGAGAAACTGCTACAAAAGTCGCTAAAGAAACTAATTTAAATCCTTCAGGTAAACTAAAAAATGTAGGACTTTCAACAACAATAGTTGGAATATTAAGTGGAGGTGCAAGCCTAGTGGTAAAAAGTGGTTCTCTTTCAGTTAGAGACATATTTTATACAGCAACAGGTAGTACGGTGACAGGTTTGTATACCTTAAATACAATTACTAAGAAAGATATACCTATAAATTCAGGTACAAATATTAAAGATAATTTACCTAAAGATTCTTATCCTGGAAAATCTATGATTGAAAACGGAGATAGTTACTCATTTATAACTCAAGATATATTAGATTTTTTAGATATTTATTTGTTAATGCATAATGCATTATGATATTTACTTTTTACACTAATTATATTATTAATAGGTGTTAAAGTATCAAACAACAAATAAAGTATAAGTTGAATAAAATCTTTACTTAACAAATAATAGTATATATAAATAACTAGAAAAATTCTTTGAGGAAAGAATAGTACTCTTTTCTTTTTTTTTAATTGAATAGTTTTAGTAATTAGTAAGATTTTTTTTATTGATAATTTAAATTGATTCATTTTTAATTTTGAGGATATTTGCTATATATATGTTAATACTAAAAATAAGAAAATATTTTAGTATGAAACTAAATTTAATAAATTGTATGTAGTAAAATTCTCTTTAAGTAATCTTACATTTGGAGTATGACTAATAGATTAGTTATACTTCAAGCCTCATTAGCTCAATGGTAGAGCACGATACTTCTAATATTGGGACCTTAGTTCGACTCTGAGATGAGGTATATTTCCTTAATAATAAATAGTTTATTAACTAGAACTTGCTCTTTAATTACTGACTATTTTTGCATCTAGGTTATCTAAAGTTTAATGTATAGCGTACTTACTAATATATATGTAGCGCATTAATTATATATTATTAATTTTTTATAATGTAAAAGGAATATAAACTAGCATTATATAGCTCTAGCTTTAGCTTGCGAAGCTGCAGCTGCACAAATAAAAATGAATTTTTTACCCATAACTGTTATTTCAATAATTGAAAATCTATTATTAATGTTGCCTGCATTATTAGTAGTTGCATACGTAACTGTAGCTGAAAGAAAAACTATGGCTAGTATGCAAAGAAGATTAGGGCCAAATGCTGTAGGTTACTACGGTTTATTACAAGCATTCGCGGATGCCTTAAAATTAATATTAAAAGAATATGTAGCTCCTACACAAGCTAATTTAATATTATTCTTCTTAGGACCTATAGTAACTTTAATATTTGCTTTATTAAGCTACGCTGTTATACCTTGAGACGTCATGGGTAGCTTTTTAAATTCTATATCTTATATTATAATTTTTATATTTAGCTATATTTTATATAAAAATAAAATAATGCACTATTTTGCAATAGTCCCCAGCATACGTTTAGTTATAGATAGTTTACATATTTTATATTGTTTTTTTAAAAGATACATTCTTTTATGCTTAAATATTCCTAACAGTAAGGATCTTGAAGAGGCTATATTATTCAGTAGTTGTTTAAATAACAAAGTTAATTCTGTAATAGAGTACTTACCTAAAGATAGCACATTTAACGCTGTAAAATCACATAAAATAAAAATGTCAGGCAGTGAGTTTAATCAATGATTCACTGGATTTTCAGACGGAGAAAGTAATTTCTATATAATTATCACTAAGACGGTAATAAGCTTTAGATTTTCTATTAAGCTTCATATTGATGATAAAGATGCATTAGAATTTATCCAGGCTAGATTGAATTGTGGTAATATATACTGTACTCAAACAGCGGCTAGTTTTGAGTTAAATAATATAAATCACATTAAAACTAAATTAATACCTTTATTTGAAAATTTCCCTTTAAACGGTATAAAGTATTTAGACTACCTGTCATTCAAAAAAGCTATAGAGTTAAAAGATAACAACCAACTTTCAAAGGATAAGAAATTAGAGTTAATAAATGAACTAAAGAATAATATGAATTCTAAAAGAATAGAATATAATATGCCTAAAGACCACAGGATAAATATAACACCTTATTGATTATTGGGCCTTATTGAGGGAGAAGGTACTTTCTGTCTAATGAACCCTAAAACCTTTGGTGTCTCCTTCTCTTTAAGTCTTACTGCGTCTCAAGCACCTTTGATTAACGCGATAAAGGAATATTTAGAAAATTTATTAATAAAAAATACTAAGGCCAAATTATTTGCTAATAGTAAAGAAATATTAGATAAAGTAATATTTGTCTATAATAGAGAAAAAAGATTAGAAAATGATAAACCTACTATAGAAATAACTATAAAGCAAGTGCAATTTCTAACAGAAAAGTTTATACCTCTGCTACATAATTTACATTTTGTAACGAAAAAGTATAAAGATTTCTTAGACTGAACTTTTATTCTATCTTTAATAAATAAAGGAAAACATACTACAAATGCAGGAAAGAATCTAATTATTCAAATAAGTAAAGGTATGAATGACAAAAGATTATCTACCTTAAACCTAATTTCCACAAAACTCGATCAAAGTTTAATAGATCAAGTATTAAATATGAAAGATGTTTATATCAAAAACGAAGAAGGTTTAAGAATAAAAGCTTCAGATAATACCCTTGTAAATAGACAACTTTTTCCGCTGAAGGGTTAAATGGAGAAAATTTAGTGTTTTTAAATTCTGAAACTTGTGCAAATTACTTTGGAGTTAGTGCTCAAACTATTAATACTAGAATAAATAATAAATTAGCAATAACAAATAAAGATAGTGTAAATTTTATAATAAAACGTAAATCAATAATATAAAACCATTATAATATATAAGATAAGCTGTTTACTCCTAATTCTAAACAGCTGCCCGCCTGCCTAGTCGCCGCCTGCTATCATAGAAAAACAATACTACCTCCCGTGACCAGTTCATAGGGTAATATAGTCAAACTCCGGGGAACTCCTAAAGCTTATAATACTAAGCCATATATGAAAATGTATGAGTGGCTGAAGTAATTACTCAGGTATAGTAACAAGTTATAAGATAAATCAAAGTTAGGCTTTGGAATATGGACAATCGCGGATCTAAGTCAGCAATATAAGGGCGTAAGCTTTTTATTACTGTAAAAGAGCAACGAGCAGACGGCTATAGATATTTATAATATCATTGTAAATATTTAAGGTGTGCTCTAATTAACTTAGAAATAAGTTATCGCAAATTGTGTGTTAAAAATAATCATGATTCACCATTAATTGGAGAGGTTGTTGCAAACCTTAATTCTTCAAGAGTTAATTCATAGCTTGCGCAGCCGTAATTATTCAACATTTAAAAATAATCTCGATAATAACGAGGAGTTGTTTAAACCACAAATAAATCCTTGATTTATCACAGGGTAGCTTTAGCTCTTTATTTTTTATAGCTAAAGCTATAAAAAATAATAGCAGCACCGATGCTGAGGGTAGTTTTATGTGTAATATGACAAGAAAACCTAAGTACAAAGCAGGACCGCTTGCGCTAGCTTGCGCTAGATAAATTCAACCTGTTTTCCAAATTAAACTTCATGTTAAAGATTCTTCGGTTATACTAGGAATTCTACAAAGTTTAGGTAATATTGGAACAGTTAATATTGGCCAATCTACTTGTAATTTTAGAGTAAGAAAATTGCTGCTTCACGTGCAGAGATAATACAACTAATCGAATTTTTTGATAAGTATCCTTTAGAAAAAAAGGAGATTATTTAAAGAAGTTGTATCTATTATCCAATTAAAAGAACACTTAACTACTGAAGGTTTTCAAAGAATTGTTAACATAAAAGCAACTATAAATTACGGTTTATCAAAAGAATTACAATTAATGTTTCTGCTATTATTTTTTATAGCTTTAGCTATAAAAAATAAAGAGCGAGAAACTATTCCAGTAGCTCGTCCTTTAAGAGAACCATGTGTAATTCCAGATACACAGTGAATATCAGGATTTACAGCTGGTGATGGAAATTTTTCCGTTTCTCTAGATAGGGGTAAATTTAAGTCTCTTTTATTTAAAATTACTACGAAGTAGGCTCCACGTGCCTACAACATGAAAAAGACGAGGTATTATTGATAGCAATTAAAGATTATTTAAAATGTGGAAATTGTTATATAAGAAAAATAGAAAATGCTTATCCTTCACGTGGATCAGGATTTTAAAGTTACCAGATTTTCTGATATTACTGATAATACCTTTTTTCAAAAATAATCCGGTATTAGGTGTAAAATCTTTAGATTTTAAAGATTGATGTTTAGTAGTCCCTCCGGGACAACGGATATAGTAAAAAAAAAAGAAGATAAATTAGTGCTGCTCTTCGTAGGAAGAAAATGTTTTAAGAATAAAAGAAATTCAAAAGCATATGAATAGGGGAAGAAATGTTTAATTAGTACAGTTTGCATTAAGTATGGACCTGGATTATCTCTAGGTGATATGGAATTAGGTATACTATTTATGTTAGCCGTATCATCATTAGCTACATATGGTATATTATTAGCAGGATGAAGTGCTAATAGTAAATATGCTTTCTTAGGGTCTTTAAGAAGTACAGCTCAATTAATTAGTTACGAATTAGTATTAAGTTCAGTATTGTTAATTATTATTATGATAACAAATAGTTTAAACTTAAATATAAATGTACAACTCCAAAAAATTATATGATTAGGTATACCTTTATTCGTTATATTAATCATATTCTTTATAGGTGCTGTAGCTGAAACTAACAGAGCTCCCTTCGATTTAGCTGAGGCTAAGTAGATTTGGTCTCGTTAAAGATCACAAATTGCTGGAAAATCTAATTTAAGACGATCAGCAGGGAAGTAATTTGATATATATGTATATTTCGAATTAACTCTTCAGAGACTAAATGTGATCATTTAATATTTTGATTAAATAAGATATAGCCCAAACTTATATGAGAATATAAGATTAATATTTAATTGAAATTAGGTATATATAAGCTAAATCTTAATAAAATTAAATTATACTATAATCCGGTAGTAGCTTTGTACACTAAAAGATTTTACTCATCTAAACCTACAAATAATAATCTGAATAAAAATCCTATACCTATTTTAAATTTAAAAGAGTTAAATGACAAGAATTATATAGATTCATTCAGAGAAATGTTGAAAGGTAAAGGTGGAATTTATTCCTTTATAAATACAATTAATAATAAACAATATATAGGTAGTGCCAAAGATCTATATATAAGATTAAATGAACATTTAAATAATAAAAAGTCTAATATTAATTTACAAAGTGCAATCATTAAATACGGATTAGATAAATTTAATTGAGTTGTTTATGAATATTTTAGTTATACAAGTAAAATAATAAGCAACCAAGATTTAACTACATTAGAAACAAATTATATAAAATCTTTTAATCCTACAACTCTTTATAATTTTAAATTAAATGCTACTAGTATGTTAGGATATAAACACACTGTATAAGCAATAGAAAAATTGAAAGAATATTATAAAGATCCAAATAACCATCCCATGTATGGTAAAAATCATACTAAATAAACTTTATCTTTGATTAGTAAACCAGGTAAATTAAATCCTATGTATGGTAAAACTCATAATGATGAAACTAGAAGTATTATGGCTAAAAAAAGAAACAAGTATTTAAATGGTGTAGGTATATTTGACTTAAATAATAATTTAATTAAGAAATTTGATAATAATGTAGAATTAGCTAAACATCTAAATATATCTAAAGTAACTGTAGGTAAATATATGAATAAAAATTTAATTTATAATAATATTTATATCTTTAAACCTATAGATAATTAAAAATTTCGATTAATAATTGGAATCTGAATTAGTTAGTGGATTCATGACAGAACACGCTGCGGTTATATTCGTTTTCTTTTTCTTAGCTGAATACGCAAGTATAGTAGTTATGTGTATCTTAACTAGTATATTGTTTTTAGGAGGTTACTTACTAGGATTCGATCATGTATATTTCTTTGATACTATAAACTACATCTATGCTTATTTATTTAACATAGAATGAATAACATCTAATGAATATTTCAAATTAAGAGAACTATTAACTAGTTCTACAGTAGACGGTTTATTATATAGTTTAGCTTTAGGTGTAAAAAGTTCAATAATGGTGTTCACTTTCATCTGGGTAAGGGCGTCTTTCCCAAGAATTAGATTTGACCAATTAATGTCATTCTGTTGAACTGTATTATTGCCTATACTATTCGCATTTATAGTATTAGTACCATGTCTATTACACATATTTGGAATATATCTTATAAACATTAGTTTATTCTAATACACTATATACGAGCTCTCGCATATCTCAAAAGTACAACCATGAAATGCATGTCCATAGGTATAAATATATAATCTAAAGTTCGAAGATAACCTCTTTTACAAGATGTGATTATCCTCTTTATTAGCCGTACCTTTGGCAGGTACAATTATAGTATCTAGTGTAGACTCATATAAAAAAACTTCAGCTGTCTATACTAAAATAATAGCATTAATAGCTAGTGTTATAAATTTAATTATATCTTTAGTAATGTTTATATTATTTAACAGTAGTACAAATCAATTTCAATTTGTACAAGAACATTATAACGTACAATTATTTGATATTTATTTAGGGGTAGACGGTATATCTGTATACTTTATATTATTAACTACAATAATAATGCCTATTGCAATATTATCTAATTGAGACTCTATAAAAGAAAATGTAAGAGCATACATAATTATAATGTTATTATTAGAAACATTATTATTAGCCGTATTTATGGTATTAGATATAATGTCTTTCTATATTTTCTTCGAAAGTATTTTACCACCTCTATTTATATTAGTAGGTATATTTGGATCAGATAACAAAGTTAGTGCTAGTTATTATTTATTCTTATATACATTTAACCTCAAGTGTAAAAGAGCCAAACACCGGGGAAGCCCTAAAGCTCTAGTAACCAAAGTAATAAAAGAAATTTTATTGCCGGCCTGATTAATGACTCAGGGTAAGGTAAAATCACTAGTTTTCATTTCTAAAGAAAAGCAACTAAAAGTTGGAGATATATGGGTGATCGCGGTTCTAAGTCATCTTTATTTTAAAACTAAACATATAGTTCTTACATATAAAGGTGTAAAAGAGCAACGAGTAGATGGTTCTTCAAAATCTAGAATTTTAGATTTTGTAAGGTGTACTCTAGTCGCTGGGAAACCAGTTTTTGGTCGAAAAATTCATTCCCATTCTTATAATAGTAAAACTTTAAATGATATATTTAAAAGATCTATACATACTACTAAATATGCTTTAGATCCTTGATTTGTCACAGGATTGGTTGAAGGATGTTTTATATTAGGATTTTTCAAAAGTAATAAATATAAGATGGGTTATCAAATACAAGCTATTTTTAAAACAACTATTCATAAAAAAGATTTTAATTTGTTATATCAAATTAAAGATTATTTCGGAGTAGGTAAGATAACTCAACATGGAGATACTACTTTACAATACACAGTAAAATCTTTAAAAGACTTGGAGATAATAATATCTCATTTTGATAAATATCCTTTATTAAGTTTAAAATGAGCTGACTATAAACTTTTTAAAGATGCAGTTACTTTAATTAAAAATAAAGAACATTTAACTCAAGAAGGGTTTAAAAAAGTACTTTCTATTAAAGCTTCTATGAATTTAGGTTTATCTGATGAGCTAAAATTCTCTTTTCCTGATGTTAAACTTATATCTAAGCCTTTACCTTCTAATAATATAACTGTAAATCCTTACTGGATAGCAGGATTAGCTAGTGGAGATGGTTGTTTTCATATTTCTATTCGTAATTTTGCTACAACAGGTAAATCTGTAGTGGTGTTAAAATTCCATGTTGTTCAACATAGTAGAGATATTGAACTAATAAAAATGCTTATATCTACTCTAGAATGTGGAAAAGTTGAACTTCTGTTAAAACAATCAGCTGTATACTTTGTCGTTGTGAAATTTCAAGATATACTTGAAAAAATCATACCATTATTTGATAAATATCCCATTAAAGGAGTAAAAGCCTTGGATTATTATGACTTTAAAAAAGTAGTGAATCTTATGTCTAATAAAGAACATTTAACTGAACAAGGTTTATCAAAAATTCAATCTATAAAACTAAATATGAATTCATTTCTTGCTCCACGTGCACAAATTTTAAAGACCTTTAAAAATTTTAAGAATAGCCGTTAGCCGGTATGAATTGAAGTAAACCAAAATTAAAGAATACATAATTAATTATGTAATAAACGTATGAGGATCTTTATTTTTATTATTATCAATATTAAGTACATCTTCAATAATGGGTAGTACAGATTTCGATACATTATTTAAATTAAATTTTGAATATAAAACACAAATATTCTTATTTATAGGTATATTTATAGCATTTGCTGTAAAAACACCCACAATATTCTTGAATAATTGATTATTAAAAGCTCATGTTGAATCACCATTAGGTGGTAGTATAATATTAGCAGCTATTGTATTAAAATTAAGTTTATATGGTATATTTAGAATGATATTACCTATATTACCCAAAGCAGCATTAGATTATACATTTGTAATTTACACAATAGCTGTAATTACAATAATTTATGCTAGTTTTAGTACAATAAGAACAACAGATGTTAAAGAGTTAATAGCTTACAGTTCTGTTTGTCACGCAGCTGTATACTTAATAGGTGCATTTAGTAATACAATGGCGGGGATCGAAGGTGGTATTATATTAGGTCTAGCTCACGGGTTCGTTAGTTCAGGTTTATTCATATGTGCCGGTGGTATTCTGTATGACCGTACGGGAACTAGATTTATACCTTTCTATAGAGGTATAACTCAAATGATGCCTATCCTATCAATACTGTTCTTTATTCTTTGTTTAGGGAACTGTGGAGCTCCTTTAACTATAAACTTTATAGGGGAGTTTTTATCCCTATACAGTATAATAGAAAGATTACCAATCCTAGGTGTATTGGCTTGTTCTTCAATAATTTTCTCAGCAGCTTATACTATCTACATGTTTAATAGAATATCTTTTGGAGGTTCTTTTAGTAAATATATAGAAGAAAGTATGTACGATGTGAATAAAAGAGAATTCACAATGCTATTTATATTAGTGGTATTTACAGTTCTACTAGGTATATATCCAAGTGTAATATTAGATGGATTACATTACCCTGTATCTAGTTTAATTTATAATACATAATCGGCTAATTATATATTAATATGTGAACTCAAAAGAGTTAGGGAGTGGTTGGTGGGATTAATAAATACAATACAGCAAAAATAATAAACTCTAGAAGGATTAGTAATACTAATGTCAAGTTAGTTATTACAAATCCACATCTATTTCTTAATGGGAGAGTGCTTAATTGAAAAAAACAAAGTAGATGTTCAATTCATCTTAGATGTATTTAAATAAATGTTTAAAACTGTATAAAAATTTAACCTCGTTAATGAAATTTTGAAAAAATATTTGAATAAATAGATATGAAAACAATGAGATTAAGAAAACTTATTATAATAAGCGTTCTTTTTGTTTGAGCTCCGCTATAAAAAACATACCTAGAATAAATTTATCTGAGCTAGCTTATAATAGTTCAACCTTAGACCCTTGATTTGTAACAGGGTAGCTTGCGCACAGATGGTGAAGCAACTTTTACTTTTAATATTATTAAAAGTCTCAGTAACCCGTTGGATATAAACTGCAACTCTTTTATATAATAACTTTGTGCTTCACGTGCAAACAAAAAAGATTTTTCTTTACTGGCGTTAATCCAAGAATATTTTAACAATAAAGGTCAAGAGTTGAAAGCGGAGGGTGATAAAGTTAGTAGGCTTCGCCTACTAACAATTTCTTCTATAAAGGATTTGCAATTGGTTATTGAACATTTTGACCGTTATCCTTTAATTACTAAAAAGTTAGCTGATTTTTTATTATTTAAACAAGTATATACTATTGTTTGTAACAAAGAACACCTTACACCAGAAGGGTTTAAAAAAATAGTTGCAATAAAATGTGTTTTAAATAAAGGTTTACCTGCCAAGTTAAAAAATGAATTTAAAGATATAATACCTGCAACTAGACCTTTAATAAACTTACCGACTTATATACCGCCGTATTGATTAGCAGGATTTACTTCTGCGGAAGGACATTTTGGTATAAGAATTTCAAAAAATTCTACCACTACTACTGGTTACCAAGTTGCATTAAAGTTTACCTTGACTCAAGACCTTAGAGATAAGTCCCTACTAGAAAAATTTATATTTTTTTATAATTGTGGGACAGTTTGAAACTCAGAAGATAAAAACTGAGGAGTATTTGAAGTAACTAAATTTTCAAGCATAGAGTCAATAATTATCCCTTTCTTTCAAAAATACCCTATTGTAGGTGTAAAGGCTAAAGATTTTGAATCATTTAATTTTATATCTAAAATAATGAAAGATGGTAGACATAAATCTGAGCAGGGTTTATTAGAGATTAGAGCTATTAAAAATAACATGAATAAATCTAGAATTATATCTGAACTTGAAGACTAAGGTATAGAAGGAAGTATAGTATTAGGGCTAGCTCACGGATTCGTATCTAGCGGTTTATTTATATGTGCAGGTGGTATATTATATGATAGAACAGGAACTAGAAGTATATTCTTCTATAGAGGTGCTACTCAACTAATGCCTATCTTCTCTATATTATTCTTCATATTAGCACTTGGTAACTGTGGAGCTCCATTAACAGTAAACTTCGTAGGAGAATTCATGTCATTATATGGAATCTTAGAAAAATTACCAGTATTAGGAGTATTTGCATGTTCATCTATAGTATTCTCTGCTGCATATACAATATACTTGTTTAATAGAACAGCCTTTGGTGGATCATTTACAAGATTCTTAGAAGAGAGTGTATATGACGTAAATAAAAGAGAATTCACAATGCTATTTATATTAGTAGTATTTACTGTATTCTTAGGTATTTATCCTTCATTAATATTAAACGTATTAGACTACTCAATGAATAGTTTAATATATAGCGTATAATAATTTAAAAATAATTATTAATCTCTTATCTAACTTACGATTAAAATAATTTACGTATTAAAGCAGTATAAGCTAAAACTCGTGGGGGTATCCAGCAGTACTTCGTAGCAAGGCTGCTTTTTTTTTTGTAGGCTAGCTTGCTCCTATTTGTTGTAAAAAAAAAACAACGAGCAGAGCTTGCTATTATTTTTTATAGCTAAAGATAAAAATTACGAGCAGAGCTTGCTATTATTTTTATAGCTAAAGCTGAGCTTGCATAGGCTATTATTTTTAAAAAAGAATATGCCTACTAATTTTTTTTTATAAAAGCCTAAAAATAAAAGCCTAAAAATAAAAGCCTTAAAAACGGAAGGAAGCTACAAAAAATCTGCACTACGAAGCAGTGCTTTGTTTAACAACAAATAGTGCTGCATACTTCTGGCGTAGCACAGCAGCTATTTTTTTTTTTATGCAGCCGCCTGCTACGCACGCATATAGGCGGCCCCCTTCGGAGCACTAAGCACAAAAAAGAATAAAACCTACCAACCAAATATGCCTCAATTAACACCTTTTTATTACATGAATGAAGTAGTATTTTCTTTTACTATCATAGTATTAGTATTATACGTATTATCTAAATACATATTACCAAGAATAGTTCGTTTATTCTTATCACGTATGTTCATAAATAAAATATAATATAAATTTATATATTATAATTAGTGTGCTGCTTAGCTTGCGTAGCTAGTTTAAGATAAAGCGACTCGTTATAAATAATTAGTTATTTAAAGATATATATCTTATAGTAGTGATTATACTACTAATGTTTTCTAACACACAAAATTTATTTACAGAAATAAGAAGTCCCTTAGATCAATTCGAAATAAGAGACATATTAAACTTAGAAGTTTTAGGTGGTAACTTACACTTATCAATAACAAACATAGGATTCTACTTAACATTAGGAGCATTATTAACATTAATATTAAGCTTAGTTGCAACTAATCAAAACAAATTAGTAAGTAACAACTGATCTATAGCTCAAGAATCTTTATATGTAACAATCCACAATATAGTTACAGGACAAATAAATGCTAAAGGAGGACAAATATACTTCCCATTTATTTACACATTATTTATATTTATATTAATAAATAATCTAATAGGAATGGTTAACAGGAGCCTTTGCATTTTATCATTATTTATCTCAAACATACTTGGAGCATTAAGATTACAGAATAATCTAATATTTCAAATACAATCATATTCTTCTTTTAATTCTGACTCACAGTTATCCTTAAACACATCTAAGGATAGTCCTAGATATAGTTTTAACAATAAAAATACCTTCTATCTTAATCCTCATTATCTTACAGGATTTGTAGATGGAGAAGGTTGTTTCTCTCTTTCAATATATAAACAGGATAAAAACTTAACAGGTTGACAAGTTAAGCCTGTATTTAGTATATCTTTACATAATAAAGATATAAAATTATTAGAAGCTATACAAAGAACCTTGAAAACAGGAAAGATATATAAACATGGTGTTGATTCTGTCCAATATCGTGTAAGTTCTTTAAAGAATTTACAAATAATCACAAATCATTTTGACAGTTATCCTTTAATAACTCAAAAAAGAGCAGATTATCTTTTATTTAAACAAGCTATAACTATCATAAAGAATAAAGAGCATTCTTCTATAGAAGGGTTACTTAAGTTAGTAGGAATTAAAGCTACATTAAACTGAGGTCTATCTGACAAGTTTAAAGAGAGTTTCCCTCTTGCAAAACCAGTAGCAAGACCTACAGTAACATATAATTATTTAAATGTTAAGATTAACAACTTAAACTGAATTAGAGGATTTATAGAAGCTGAAGGAAGTTTCCAAGTTATAACTAAAAATAATCGAAACGTTAGTTTAAGATTTTCATTAACTCAACATATTAAAGATGAGGAATTGTTAAGGGATATCGTAACTTATCTAAACTATGGTAGATATTACAAATCACCAACACGTGATGAAGGTCAATACTTAGTAACAGTCTTTTCAGATATAAGAGATAAGCTAATACCTTTCTTAAATGAGTATCCTTTATTAGGAGTTAAAAAAGAGGATTATTTAGATTTTGTACAAATAGCCGAATTAATTAAATCTAAAGCTCATTTAACAGACGAAGGATTAGAAAAAATAAAACTAATTATAAGTAATATGAATAGAAAGAGAGTAACAATAAAAGAAGAATAAATGTTTAGGTAATTGTAATATCATAGATAAATAATAATAAAGTACGATAAATTTCACTATATGCTGGAAACTTCTAATGCCTTTAGGTACCGATTATCGGTGACAATCTTAAAGGATGAAACAATGAACAATCAGCAGGAAACCAAAATAACAAGCTACGTTATGAGTAGGTTCCTCAGAGACTACACGTGAAAAATCACTTAATACTGTTTTACAATAACAACTGAGTGATTAAGATATAGTCCACCATGGCAAGTCTATAAGATTTGTTGTGCTGTCCTTACAGTTTCGCATCTACAGGTCACTTTGCATTAACATTTGCATTAAGTTTCACAATAGTATTAGGGGCTACAATTTTAGGATTCTCTAAACACGGTTTAAAATTCTTTTCGTTATTAGTGCCTGCAGGATGTCCTTTAGGACTATTACCTCTGTTAGTAATAATAGAGTTCATAAAAAGGAGTAATTAAACTTCTGTTGTGATTAAGAGCCAAACTCCGGGGAAGCCCTAAAGCTATTATTACCAAACATCAATCCTAAAAGGGATACGGTGCGGATGCTCTAATCAAGCATGTAAGGTAAGAAGATAATAGATAAACCAATAGGTTTAATGGGTAATCGCGGATCTAAAACACCTATCATCTTAAAATGGAATCTTTAAAATTGATGTGTAAAAGAGCAACGAATAGACGGTTCTTCCATTATGTAAAGTAATGGTAAGGTGTATTCTAGTCGCCGGGAAAGCCGGTTCTTGAGTAGAAATAAGTAACTCAGATTAAAGTTTCTGTATTAGTTTTGATCTAATCATAAAAAGTATACATAGTATATACATATTATGATTGTTTCTTGACCTTTTTATTACTACTACTCATGACATATGTCGGACACATAATAATTGCCACTCTGTGGCAACTAGGAGCCGGTCTAATAGTAAGCTATTAACTCGCAGCGCTCCGATAGCAATTAGTACTTGTGTTCTAAATAATAAAAGATCTATGTCCAGATCGGCTAGACCAGTACCTGTTAGAGTTTATATTAATTCAGATGAGGAAAAAGAATCTATAATTAATGAAAATAAAGGACGTTCAGGAATCTACCGTTGAGTACACATAGAATCAGGGAAAAGTTATGTAGGGTCATCTAAAAATTTAAGTAGTAGGTTCAAACAATATTTTAATTATAACCACATCTCTTATCCTAAAAGGAATATGGCCATTTACAAATCCCTTTTAAAACATGGTTATGCGAAATTTAGAGTAGAGATTTTAGAATATTGCTCGACGGATAAGGATAATTTGTTAAGTAGAGAGCAATTCTACTTGGATAATTATAATCCTGAATATAATATATTAAAAATAGCGGGATCTCCATTAGGTTACAGACATAGTGAAGCAGCTAAAGCTCGAATAAGTCTAGCGAATAAAAATAAAATCGTATCAGAATCCACACGTAATCTTAAAAGAATAAGTCTGTTAGGTAAAACTTTGGATAGCGAACGTTTGGAGAAAATGCGTGTAGCTAATATATTAAAACAGTCTGTTCTGTTAACTAACACGGATACGGGTGAGACCTTAGAATTTTCTTCCAAGACAGATGCGGGTAAATTTCTGGGTATATCTAGGATAACCGTAAGTAAATATCTATTAAAGAATTTACCTTATAAGGGCTATACTTTTGCTAAAGCCCCTTCAAAGGATAAAGATATTAATTTATATGATCCATTGTCTTCTAATCTTTTTAACCAACAACCTATTCGTCTAACTAATAAGTTAACAGGAGATTGCCAAGAATTTACCTCTATGACAGAAGCGGCCAAATATTTGGAAATATCTAGGGCCGCACTAGGATACTTTTTAAAAAATTCAGCTAAGATCGAGACTATAAAAGGCTACTCTATTTCCAAAATAACTGATAGTCATTTTAAAGTTAACAGGAAATATCTTCAAGTAGAAGTTACAGATATTGATACAAATGAAGTAATTATATATCCTTCGTTAACTTTAGCTGCTGAAGCATTAGGTGTGAATAGGGCTAGTATTTCAGGATATTTAGCTAAGAAACGTAACAATGCTTTTAAAAATAAATATAAATTTAAATTAGTTTAAGTATAATTTTAAATTCACGTGTTTAAACACATGTAACCTTATTAGGCTAATTATTATAATATATCTACTATATTATGGATTGAGATGTACTCTTCCCTATAGGTGTGGGTAAATCGTAGGTCAAAACATACAGTCGTTCATACACTGCCCGTAATGTATCATTGGGATTAAGATTGGCGGCTAACATCACGGCTGGGCATATGCTATTAAGTATCTTAAGTGGGTTTGTCTATAATATAATGAATTCAGGTATTATTTTCTTCATATTAGGTTTAATACCTTTAGCCTTTATAGTGGCATTCTCAGGATTAGAACTAGCAATTGCATTTATCCAGGCACAAGTGTTTGTAGTGTTATCTAGTTCTTATATCAAGGACGGATTAGATTTACATTAGTATACACAACCCTTGAGCCTGCTATACTTCGTCAGAAGTATGCACGACTATCTATTTTTTTTATGCATGATCCCTGCAGCTATACTTCTTACGAAGTATAGCAGCAGGGATCAGGACTTCGTAGTAAAAAGCTAAGAAGACGCAGAAGGTTCATTTTTTATTTCTAAGCCCTCATCAAGAGGTAAATGACCTAACTATGCCGCTACATTTTATATAGCTCAACACAATAGAGATAAAGATTTATTAAACAGAATGATCTTTATTTTAGATTGTGGTGGTAGTATAAAAAAGGGAAGTAAAGATATGATCTATTTAGTTGTAAGAAATTAGTGCTTTATATGATAAGATAGTGCCTTTATTCACTTAGTATAATTTACATGGTGAAAAGGGGTTAATAATTTCTCTTTAGAAATAAGTATACTATACAACAACTTAGGGATGCGCAAGCAAGCCTGCCAGCCTACAAAAAAAAAATT
>AFRA01000631.1:0-20846 GCA_000223055.1 Claviceps fusiformis PRL 1980
AAAGTTACCTTTTTTACTCTTTTTTAGCTTATTTTTTATAGTTATATTAGCTAAGTATTATAAAAAAAAAAAAAAGATTTAGCTAGTAACTTTACTTAAATAATAATAAAGTATAGAAATATTATAATTAAATTAAAGCCTATATAAGGCTTAGTAATATTAAAGTTTATATTAAATAGTATATTATATAATATTAATTAAACGTTATAGTATTCCCCTTTTAGTTTATTATTAAAATATATATTTTTTTATTATACTTTAGAACTTATTAATGCTTTAGTATTCTTTAGGCTTTTGAATAGCTTTTATATTAATTATATATAGCTAACTTATTTAATTAATATATTATAATAGCTACCTTAACCTTTAGTATTCTTCATAGCTAAAATAAACTTAATTTAGTACTTATAAAGTATATTTATATTAATATTTTAAGGCTAAATAAGGCTTAGTTAAAAGTTAAGTAAAACTTAAAAAGAAAGTAAATTATTTACTATATATTTAATTAAATTAATATAAAAAATAAGGTAAATATTACAAAGGATATTTAATTTAATAATAAAGGGTATAAAAGCTTTAAGTATAGTATATTTAGCTATAACTTAGTTTAACTTTTTATTTAAGTAAAGAGTTTAAATATTATAAAAGCTAAGCTAAATCTTATTATTAGCTTAGTATTATTTTATAGAGTAATATAATTAATTAAAAAACTCTTATTAATATTATTAAGTAAAATTAATAGTAGCTTAAGTAAGCACTATTTCTTACTTAATATACTTAAGAAATTAGATTACTTATTTCTTAAGAGATATTTAGCTTTATATAAAAGCTAGTATATATTATATTAAATTAATATTAAACCTATAAAAGGCTATATATATACTAAGGCTAATAACTAATAAGTTATAGTTATTAAGTATAAGCTAGTATACTATTAAGTATATAGGCTAGTTTATTTAGGTAAAAAAAACTATAATATATAAAACTATCTAAACCTTTTAATTTATATATTTTATACTTTTATTAGTTTAAAAGTAGTAAGATATAAAGAGAAGCTATTAAGTCCTTATAAAGAAGTATAGTAATAACTAAAAACTATTTATTTAATCTAAGCTATGGTTTAATATAATACTTAAAGGGAACCTATAGAAACACTATTAATAGTTTAAAAAGTATTAAGTATATACTTTAGCGCTTATACTTATTATAGCCTTTAACTAGATATACTTAAAGAGGCAGTTTATAATAACCATAAGAAACTAAAGAGTATTTAAAGAATTAGCTAAAAGGTTAGTTATAAAATCTACTAATATCTATAATTAATACCTATTTAGCGCTAAAATAAGCTATAAAAGGCTTTAGTATAAGTACTAGCTTTTATAAGCTTTATAGTAGTAGTAATTCTATATATACTATATAATATTTATTAATATACCCTTTTAGTAATAATTATAATAAAGAGCTTAAAAAGTTATATTCTTTTTTAAATAGCCTAATAAAAATAAGTTATAGGTTTATTAAATTAGTATAGTTATTAAGGGCTTATACTATAGTACTTAAAGATAGCTATAAAATAGTAAAGCCCTATAAGCATTAATTATATAGTCCTTAACCTATTAGTATCTAGCTACCTTAGTAAGAAATCTCTAAGCTTTTAATTATATTACTATAATCTTTAAGTAATATATAAAATTAGCTTATATACTTTAATTTTTAAGGTTTTAGAGATAGTTATTTATAAAGAAGTTATACCTTTATAGGTTAATTATTATATTACTAAGGAAGGGCTAGTTTTACTTTAGTAATAAGGTAAAAGGGGTATAAAATAGCTATAATAGGTATATAACTAATATTAGGTATAATAATAGCTAGGCTAATATAAAAGCCCCTAATTTATTTTACTTATAGTAAAATAGTATATTAAAATAAGTTACTTAAAAGCCTAGTTAGTAGTAAAGGTAAAAATTAAAGAAAGAAAGAGTCTTTACTTAATATACTTAATACTTTAATATTTCCTAAGGGCTTATAAAGTATTCTAAATTCTTATAGTTAATAAGAATTATAAATAGCTTAAAAATACTATAAAGCTTAGTAAATTATACCTTAAGGTATAAAATAATACTAAGTAGCTCCTTATTATAAATTATATAGTTTTATTAAGGGGTTATAAGCTAAGTGGAATAGTAAGTAATAAATTATAGTATATTTACTATATTATACTATAAAAGGTAACCCTTAATAGCCTCTCTTAATATATTAGCCTTTACTACTATATCTAAGGTAGGGTCCTATTAAGCTAGAATTAAAGCTAAGAAAAATATATTCTTAAGGTATTAAAAGGCTATTTAATAAGCTAAGGACTAAATAAATAAAGTGCCCTTTCTAGTAAGGTTAAGTAAAGGTTTAATAAAGTTTAAAAAGTTAGTTATAAATTTTTAGTAAAAGTTTATAAAGCCTAAGAAGCTATATATACTTTATAGCTATATTAGTGCCTTTTATTTATAAATAGTAGCTACCTTAGCTAGGTTTAGTTATATTATATAGCTAGCTTATACTATAAACCCTAAGTACTTAACCT
Organism: Claviceps fusiformis PRL 1980; assembly: GCA_000223055.1. Taxonomy (NCBI): domain Eukaryota; kingdom Fungi; phylum Ascomycota; class Sordariomycetes; order Hypocreales; family Clavicipitaceae; genus Claviceps; species Claviceps fusiformis. Next base: position 2,579 of record AFRA01000631.1, read on the forward strand.
TAATTATACTAAAGGTATACTTACTAAGGTTAAAATATAAGCCAGCCTATTAAAGGTAGAAAAGAATCTTTTTAGTATATTATATATACTTTTTATATATACTATTAGTATAAATAAGGATATTATTAAGATAGGCTATTATATAAACCCTTAATATATCCCCTAAGGCACTATTAATATAATATTTAAATATTATAAGTACTTTAATTAGGCTAAAGGGATAAATAAGCTATTTAAAAAAGCTAAAATATATATAAAAAGCTATAAAAGCTTTATTCCTTTATATAATATATAAATAATAAAAAGTAATATAAATATTTAATTTAGTAAACTATTAAATACCTACTAAGGATTATAAAGTTTTCTTAATAAGTAGTAATAAATACTAGTTTTAATTTATAATTATATTTAATACTTTATAATTTATATAAAAATATTAACCTTTACTTACTTTTTTAATTAAAAGTATTAGTATAATTATTAAAGAAAAGAAAGCTTTAATTTAGCCTTTATTTATAAGGTTTATAATTTATTTTTATATTTTTAATAGCTAGTTTTAAGGTATATTATAAAGTAATACTTAAGGTAGGTTTAATAGGCTATTATTAGGGTTTTATTATAATTAAATATAATAATTAGCTTACTTTTAATAAGAAGAAAAAGTATTAGTATTTTTATAGTAAAATAAATCTTTAAAGTTAGCTAATTTACTTAGTAAAAAAAAAAGGTTCTTATTCTTTTCTAAAATTATTAAGATTACTATAAATATAAGAATAATATTAATTTTCTATAGGCTTATAAATATAATACTACTTACTTTACTTAATTATAAAGCTTAATAAGCTAATTCTATATAAATTAAGCCTATAATAATAGTTATTAATAAAGCTACTTTTTAAGTATTTAAGGTATAAATCTCTAAGCTACCCTATATATAAATAATAAAGAGGTATTAAGTAGTATATAATATAATATTATTTTAAGCTATTTATAGTGCCTTTAAAATATAGTTTTATAAAAGGCTTAGAATTATATAAATTATTATAAGAAATAATTAGCTATTTAAGTTAGTACTAAACTAAATAAAGTAAGTAATTCTTAAGTGCTAGAAGGTATTAATATAACTATACTATATAACTATTATAATAATAGTTAGTATATATAATTAAGCTAAGGTAAAGTATTAAAAGCCTAGCCTTTAAACTATATATTTACTTATAGTAGTATAGCTATTATAATTATTATTTACTTAAGTATTAATAAACTTAAAACTATTATATAAAAAAAAAAGAATAATGCTTTCTTTATATAATATTTTATTTTTTATAAATATTTAAGCTAATACTATTATAAATATAATATAAACTAATATTATTAATATATATTTTATTACTAAAACTTATATAATAAAGCTATTTTTTTTAAACTAAAGTTATTATTATTATTTAGTACTTTTTTATTAAAGGTATTTAAAGCTTTAATATCAAAACCCTTTATTAAGTAATAAGTAAGAAGCTATATATAATTTTAAATAAAGTAATTATTACTATTATAATATAAATACTAATAAATAGCTTTATAATACTTAATAATATTTTATAAAACTTAGGTTATTTAAATTATACCTTTAATATTTATAAGCTTTATATTTAACTTACTTTTATTAAAAAATTTATAACCTTACCTAAAGCTTAAAAAACTAATAAAATTAATACTTATTATAATTATATTATTATTTTAGTTATATTTAGTTTAAGTATAATAATAAGCTTTAATATACTTCTTAATTTAGTAGAAGTTAATATTTAAGGTAATACTATAGTATTATATAATTATTATATAGTAATTAAAGTAAAGAATATTATAGCTTATATAATAATTCCTTATTTACTTATTAAATTTAACTTAAAGCTAAGTAAGTTTTATTATATTTACTTAAATACTTTTTTTTATAAAGTATAACTTTTATTTAAAATAAATAAAAAAATCTATAAACTATTTATTTAAGTATTATTCTAGCTAGTTTAACTTTATAACTATATATTCTTTTTGTTATGGTTTGGTCTTTGACCTAACCTTAGGCTGCGTGCTGACGGACCGCACCAGCTGGCACCCACCCTAGCGACGACCGACCAATATAGATGTCAATTGATCAGACCTTGCCAACCTGATCAATGCGTATCCTTTTGCCTAGCTTGCAGCTGGCGCAGCTGGTAAAGGGATCCGGCACGCCACCGGTATGACTGCGCTGACATCCGCGATGACCCAATCGGGTTAGTCCATAACACTTTTTAATAAAGGTTTATAAATATAATATTAAGGTATTTAAGGAAATAGCTTAGTATATATTAGTAATTACTATTTAGCTTAAAGAATAAAGCTACTTATATTTAAATTTTAAGTAATAAATTTTAATAAATAAAAAACTATTTATTATAATTAGTATTAATAAAGTTTAAATTAGCCTTTAGCTTATATATTATAAAGCTTTATTAAGCTGAAAATAAAGCTTTATTTTTATTATAAAAATTCCTTATTAAAAATAGCTTATATTTAAGTTATATTTAGTTAGCTTATATTAAGGTATTTATATAAAATACCTAGTTTATTATAACTATATAGTAATATAATTTTTTAAACTAAGCTACTATTAAAATAATAATTTTATAAAAATAATATAAATTCTATATATTACTTAATTAAGCTACTTATTTATAATATTAAGAATTTATTATACTATTTTTATAAAGATAAATATTATAAGTAGTATTATAATAAATAATAATTATTATAAACTAGCCTAAATAGTAACTATAATTTAGTATTAATAAAGTTATTATTATTTATAAAAAGAAAGGAAAGGTTACTATTTCTTTTTACTATATATTTAGTTTATATATAATATATACTTATAAGGTTTACCCTCTAGGTAAGGTAGGTTACCTTATATACTCCTTATATACTCCTTATATACTCCTCTCCTATTCCGCTAAGGATCCAAGCCTCTAGCTCAAATCCATTACAGTATTTTATATTTATAAGGTATAATATTTAAGATTAAGCTAGTTAAGGTAAACCTAATTAAGCTAAGCTACTAAATTAATTACTTAATTTTAAATTTAATAGCTTATTTTATATAACTTTGAAGGTTTTTTTATTTATTATTATAATAATACTTATATTATATATTAACTAAATAAAGAAATTTAGTATAAGTAAAGTTTAAGTTAGGCTTATTTTTAATTCTTTCTTACTTAATAATATATAATAAAAGAGAGGTAAAGGTTTTTTATTAAATAATATTTTATTTAGCTACTTTTTTATTTTATTATTTAGTAAATTAAATTAAAGTATTTTAAAAAATCCTTATTTATTAATAAAAATATTTAATAAGGGTATTTATAAAGAAATAAATAAATAATAATAATAATAATAATATTAAATATTAAATATAGCTTTAAATAACCTTATTTTATTTATTTATTTAATAAAAAAGTTAAATACTTAACTAAGTAAAGTATTAAAAAGCTTAAATTTTATAATAAAGTATTTTACTATAAATAATTTATATAAAGAAAGTAATAATAAATTCTAATAAGTTATATTTATTAGTTTTTAAAATTATTAAGCTTATTTAATAATAAATACTATTAAACTTAAATCTATTAATTAAGTTAGAAAAATATTAATAAAATAATAAGGAATTAAAAAAAAACTTAAGAAAAAACTAATAAAATAGTAGAAGTAAGTAACTTAAGGTTAAAAAAGGGAAAATATAATAAAAATAAGTCTAGTTTTATTCTTAGTAGCCTTTTTTTTTTTTGCCTAGTAACGTTCAATTGCTACTATCTATCAAGTGGGTGTGTATAAGCTTGGATTCTCCCTAGCTAATTTGGTGGGTGGAAACCCAGCTAACCCTGTGGGGCACGTGACACAGCTCGTGTGCAAGTTGTCTGGTAGCTACGTAGGTTGGTTGGATGGTTGGATGGTTGGATGGTTGGATGGTTGGATGGTTGGTCGGTTGGTCGGTTGGCTGGTCGGTTGGCGTGTGTGGTGTGTGGTGTGTGGTGCTTGGTGCTCACTGCTGCCCTTGCTGCCAATCTTTAACATCTGGCCCTCTGCTGCCCTGAGTTCGGCATTAAAATTGATTGATTCGTCGTTTGAGGTACATTGTACTTTCACGCTCTGTGTAAGTATGATTCATCAGACGAATGGAGTGCCGAACGTGCAGTCTCGTGATTGGCTAGACTGCAAACTGAAGGGAGCCTTTTACTTGCTTTTCGTTTCTTTTCTCTTTCTCTCCAGTGCTTCTTTGCTTTTGTTCCCCCCTCCCTGCTCTTCTTCTTAACAACTTTCCGCACGAACCCGGCCGCCCGGGCCAAGATCAAGGGCCACATTGAGGAGATCATGGTCAACATGTTATGTAGATCGGACGAAAGGGCGAAAGGGCGTAAAGTGCAGCCATGCCAATTTGCAACACGATGCAATGCAACTCGCACATGCACACAGGTCTTCATGATAGGTAGCAACCCCACGCAAACATTATGAACATGCATATATATTTATGCACATGCATGCATACATACATACTTGTGTACATTGTACAATACCTACACATGGCTCCCGTCAACTCGTGATGGTTGTATGCCACGCTGCATGTATTGTGTACTTTACACCCGTGGCGACTTCAAACACTCATCTGGGGCTGTGGCTTGAGAAAGGTGGGCCGATGATGCTTGGGATTGCATCTCCATCCGGCGTCACCACCATCGCCAACGTTGGTCGTCCGGCTCGAAATAGCACTCGATCTGGTGAGAGGCTGTAGATCGAGAAAAGTGCGAGCGCGACCACGAGCAGTTCAACGAAATCATGGAGGCCTGAGTTCTGAGGGCGAGCACCGAGTCTCCCTCGCCCAAGTCGACGACAACCTGTGATGTCTCTGGTCTCCATGAAACCGAAGGGTCTCCACGAAGCCACCAGAGGGTTTGGCAAATCTTTTGCTCAAGGTGGCGTCGAAGCATGCGAGATGCCCACCTTGTACGTCGAAAATACAACATACAATATCGTACTTACATACATACATAACATCTAAAAAGCTGCGCCTGTGAGGCTGTGGGCCTTTGTTTCGGGCCATGCGGGCACCTCGCTTGTTGTGCAACCAATGCACATATCAAACGAGAGCTGTTCCGTCCGGTTCCATACAATTCCGTCCGCTGAACCACGTCAAGACGATCCCCGATAAGGATAGATTTCCCACAAGCACCGCTTATCTGGCGTCAATCTATGTCCAGACAATATAGCCCATATAACCAATGCAGTACAGACAAAGACCGCCCGGGCAATCCGCAAATCCGTGCCGCTCTGTTCCAGTTGCTAGACATTGTTAGATGCAAGCTACAGCGTACGCATGCACATACAACATACACGTGTGTATGCATATGTGTGTACATCGGTATGTGCTCATTTTGTCGCAGTTGCTGAACTTCACCCTGGCATTCCGGCCAAACGCCGAGGCACATTGCCAGATTCCATATCTAACGTGCATGGTCTTGTCGCCGTCGTCATCGAGCGGCAATCCATCCAACTTTCGGGCGATGCGCGCCCTTTGGGTAAGTAACCCTTGAGTCGACGACATCCAACGAGCCACAAATACGTGGCGACGGCCAGGTGGCACGTCCGAGGCCTTGTTGGAAATAAGATAGAAGGCCAAAAAGGGCCAAAAGGTTGAAATATCGCGCGCTTCATCTCGGAGCTGCATACCCAATTGCATACTCACATACATCGGTGCGTAAACACATGTACATGCATGCGTGCATGCATATCCATATCAACATGACATGCCAAGCATGCTCAATTTCGTGCCTTGTTGGTCGCCTGTTTATGTCACATTCGATTCCAAATAACGCATAGACTGTACAACAAATGCATTGGTACTTGGCCACAATGGCTGCCTCTAACCACGACTGGCCTACGGCTTGGTTCTTCCGCTTGGCATCGCCGCGGGTACTGTCAGGACTCAGCGACTGACGCGAATCAGAAATGGCAATTGAGCAATCAAATCGCATTTCATCAGCTCACAGTGATGGCTTGAACAGTCGGCAGCTCTAGCGGCTACAGAAGTACCCGGTGACTGGCGGCGGTTCAGCGCATTGGAGTCATCTAGAACGATCTCGGATGATTCCTTGGCCGCAGAACATTGAACGAGCCTCCCTGTTCCCGCAACGCCGTCCGCCGTTCTCGACGCACCAGACGGTCATGAGACGGTCACGAGACGGTCCCAGGCTCGGAAGCTCGACGTACGTCGTCTAATTTCCCTCATGTGGTCAAGAACATGTACAATCTTGATTCTGGAACCGGTGTGGCGGACGGCTCTGTGACGGCGTCCGCCCTGCTAATTTGCAGTGCACGTTAGCAGGGGGCATCTGGTTGACGCGTTTGATGGACCTACTGCCTGCTCAGCGCCCCACCAACAAAAAACCACAAGTATGCAAATGGAGACGGGAGGGGGTCAGACCTGGCTAATTTTGAGTGGTTCATGTTCCTGTGGTTGGTCAACCATTGCTGGTCTCCCACGTTTTTTTAGGGCACGAGTATGTGGTTGTCATGTGTGTACATTGTATGTAAGTAGAAGTTTTTGCTGGGAAGGGGGATGGAAAAAAAAGCCAAGGATGTCTGTCTGGCGGCCGACAAGTTTGGTTTTTCTTTTTTCTTTTTTTTTTTTTGCCCCTCTTTCGCCCCTCGGAGCAATGGCGTGGCCTGCATCCGACACATTTCGCTCAAACTAATTTCATTGAGAAGTCTGGCATGGCAGCGAGCAGGCGAAGAAGGGGCAGAGGGGGCGGGCAGGCAGGCCTGAAGTCCCACCTTCCCGTTTTGCGGTACAAACCAAACCCCGGCAATCCGCGGTCCAATCAGATTGATGTGCCTGACACCCTGACAGAATGCTCGGGCAGCCAGCCAGGGGACAAGCCATGGAAGGAGGCGTGGAAGAAAGAGGACAGTGCGGCCATGACGATGACGGGACCACGCATCGCGGACGGGTCTGTGGGTTTTGCAGTCGGCCACGCACTGTCATGACCAAGCACATGTGCGAGGAGGGGGAAGAAAGAGGGGGAAAAAAAAAAAAACCACCGCCCTTGGTTCTACAATGTCACACGTTGTCAGGTAGAAGCAGGAGCAAGTGGGGGTGAATTCACTATCACTGAGACGTTGCTGCTCTTCCGTGCGAGTCCTTCCCCCCTCATATCATGGTGCAGTGCAGATTGAACCTTTGAAGAAGGTACGACCTACGACTAGGAAGGTACACATGCACAAGCAGCGTGACAAACGATGGCATGGCTGTGTTCCAACAATGAATGCGTCGAGGGACCCCGCACCAAGGCGTTTCTTGAATTTTCCTACCGTCTTTGTTTGCAAGGCTGTTGCTGCTTGCGAGAAATTTTTCTTCCCTGCGTCGGAGGCCTCTGTTGCAGTGAATAGCGCATAAAATGTTGCGTAGTGCTCGCGATACGTACCTAGGTAGGTACTTACAGTAAGTATAAATGTACATTGCGGTAAGCACCTATCTGTACAGTGGGACGCGGAATCAAGGTTTATAACGCCCGGAATTCCCATCGCTGGACATAGGGCCAACCCCCTCTCGTCAGGGTTATTTTTAAGCACAAACTTTGAGTATCACAATCCGTGATCTGAGATGGAGTCTTGCTGACACGAATGGCCAGAGCGTCCCCTTTTCACGACTTTTCGCTTCGTGGATCTCAGCCCAAGTACCTGGGCAGTGGACTCAGGTAATTGCCAACATTTCGCCATATTGTTTTGGTGGGAAAGGCTACGGAGAGACTTACGACCCACTTAATTGCTACCTAGGTACGTACCGACACAAGTACAATTATGACGGCGAGGATCGTCTCCACCCCAATGCCATCGGATCTCATGGAAAGGTAACAAGCCGGCTTCGAACCACGGGGGATTTTTCTTGGCAGCAGAGGATGCTGGGCTTATAACGTCCTGTCATGTCATGTCATGTCATACCATACCATGCCACGCCACGCCACGCCACATCGTGCCCTTTTTGCACACCATCGACGGTCTGTTGATGAGGTTCGTGAGACATTGACGCCCGTCCGTCTTTTCGCGTCGTGAACAACGATGCAGCTCATCGCATCTCACCACGTAGTCGTTGGTCGCGAGCAAGCAGAGATGGTGCTTGGTCTCGGTTCTGGAGCATGGACAGTTGGCGGGAATGAGGGGGGGGCGCAAGGCAAGATAAACCTTCAGATCCTTTCACTACCTATGTGGCATGTCATATACGAATGACGACAAAGGTCACAAATCTAACAAGGGGCGGGTCCCGATTGCGTGCCAGCAGTGTCAGCACAGAACCATGTCGGGCAGTTGTCTTTTCCTATCTTTTCCTGTACTAGATGCAAAAACAAAAAAAAAATGTAGAAAAGAAAAGCAAGGGCGAAAAAAAAAAATAATAGAAGAAAGAATAAAGAGGAAAAGAAAAGGGAAAGAAAAAGAAAAAGAAAAAGAAAAATCACAAAACGTACTCTGGTGGGTATTTATTATACTCCATGTACGTTGATTTACGTAGCAGTATATGTATGTATCAAATCAGTCAACGATGTCCTTTTCAGAGAAGTCAGTAAACATTTACATGGCTATATACGACGCTGTGAGCAGCGTGTAAAGCAGCATGCACAGCCTTGTCCAAGTTCCCCGCCAAGTTCAAACAGAGACTGCGGAGAAATTATTCCGTACCGCTGCGCTATTATGAAACCCCGAATGCGTTATATTTCTTTGTTAGAACCTGCCGAAGTAACCGGGCCTTTTGATACGACGGCGAACATCTGGCAACCTTTTAAAGTCGTTACAGTCCCCCAGCTCTATCTTACCACGTCTTGTCCCAACCTTGAGTGAAGATATGAGAAACTTGACACTGTCCCCTTCAAAAACACCAACATCTGCGGAGTAATCGAGAGCCGTCTGGACGTCATCACCGCGTTTACCACATAAACAAACAACCAACAGGATGGAAGTCATTATCGTCGGATCAGGCATATCGGGAGTCACCCTCGCCATCACCCTATCTCGCTACCGCAATGTCAAAGTCACAATATTCGAAAAAACAACCGAGCTCGGAAACGTAAATACTCCCTCTCATGCCCAACCAACCCCCCCCCCCCCTCTTTATCCTGTTCCGATGTCTCACTTTTCCCCTCTTCCCACCCTGGAAGCTGAAAGCTTTCCACCACCACGACAATATCGTCTACTCGACATGTGATATCACACTAACAGCAAAGGGGGCATAGGTCGGCAATGGTCTGCAAATCCCGTGCAACGCCAGCCACACGATGCGCTGTCTGGGCTTGCTCGACAAACTGCGAGCCCTGGCCAAACAAGCCGCGACCTCGTTCAGGAGCCTGACCTACGACGGCAAGGTCGTCTTGGACAGAAACTTGCGTGTTTACGAAGAGCTCTACGGGGCTCCGTGGCTGTATGTTGGGGTGCTCTGATCGTTGTTGTCATCATTATCGGCCTCCTGCGATGATGTAAAGCAAAAGAAAAAATCGTGCCAATCACATACCCGTATTTACAGATGTGCTGACCACCATGTCGTCCCGAGAGGTAGTCTACTGCACCGTGCAGATTATTTACACATGCTCCTGGACGAAGCGCGTCGGCTTGGTGTTGTGTTGAAATCTGGCTGTCAAGTGACCGATGTTGATTTTTCTGCGCCGTCTGTGACTCTGGAGAATGGCGAAGTTTATAACGCCGACTTGATCGTCGGTGCGGACGGTTAGTATGAATCAACATTTCAGAAGGAGAGGGGGGGCAATAGTACAACTCGGCAATCAGGAGGGAAACCCCCCCTTAATAAAAAAAAAAAAAAAAAAAAAAAAAAAAAAAAAAAAAAACAAAGCTGACTTGTATGATCATGCCAACATTTTATACAGGAATCCACTCCAGAATACGCTCCGTGATGCATCCTTCTATCCGAGCAGTCCCGACCGGAGAATATGCCTATCGCGGACTCTTCGAGCAATGGAAATTTTCGTCAAACCCATCACTGCAGCATCTTGTGTCGAGCCCCGACGTGGTCCGTCTCTGGCAAGGTCCCAGAGCTAATGCCGTGCTGTACCCTCTCCAAGGCGGGAAGCTATTCAACTTTGTCATTCCCATCTCAGACACGGCCTTCAACGACGCCTGCACGAAGAGCGACAAGAGCCTGCTCGACTCCGTCAAGGAGCGGCTCCGGGACTGGGATCCTCTCCTGCTCGAGGTGCTCGGCCAGGCAGACCAGCTCATCCGCTTCCCGCTCTACCAAGTCCCCGAACTCCCGTCCTGGTCCCGCGGAAGCGTCGCCCTCATCGGGGACGCAGCGCACGCCATGCTCCCCCATCTCGCGCAGGGCGCGGCCACGGCCGTGGAAGACGGCTTCGTCCTCGGGACTCTCCTCGGACGCTGGGCCCAGGACCACCTGTCGGCGAGGCCAGAGGACAACACGCCCGCCGTGCGGCGTCGAAAGATCCAAACCCTCCTCCGATCCTACGAGAACATCCAGCGCGAGCGCATCACCCGCATCGCCTCCTGCTCCCGATGGACGGGGACGCTGGAACATCTCCCCTCGGGACCAGACCAACGCGCGCGGGACGCCGAGTTTGCGGCCTTTGACCCTTACCACCCGGAATCCTGTGTCAGCGGCTTGCCCTGGATCGACGGCAAGTGGAATCGAGAACTGCTGGGCCGCAAAGCCGACCAGGTTACGGAGCGGGAGTTTAAGAGGGTAGTGGATGGGTGGAAGTTGGAGGCTGAACAACAGGTTCGGGGGGATGGATATGGCAGGGCAAGGCTGTGATTTGCGTCACGGTTATTTGTCTTTTGTTCCTCTTTTTTCCCAAGTTTCAGTAGATCTTGTTTAGGTTGTTGTTATTCAACAAAGAATATATTAAACAATTTTAAAACACACACACACACACACACACACACACACACACACATATATATATATATATACCTATATCTATATAAATACATATATCTGTAAATATATCCATCTACGAATATTACTATTTCTAGTTCTGATTTTCAGTCTACAATACATCGCGCCCTTCAAAGGCATCAGCCCACAGTGCTTATACCCGGAGACAAGCCTCGCGCAACTATCCTATTTCTACCTTTCTTCCATTCGCATAAAAAACACATTGCACAACGTCCAGGCCAACTTTCGAGTCCCATGCAGGACATTCCCCTCCCATGTCCCCCATGCTCAAGGCTACACCAATGCACCTAGCTCCCCCTTGTAACCAAAAGGCCCGCCAGAGCAGCCTTGCTCCCAAGCTTGACATCAACTACGCCTTGATTCGCGGTTCGGCACAAGATGCGTTGTCGCGACTTTCACGGCGTAGTAAGCGGGACAAGAGTCCAGGAACTACTCTTCCCCGTCTACGCCACGATTTGGGGCCAAGCAAGCACAGGACACATTCGGTGCGCAAATCTCGTGCGTCGAATCATTATGTTTCCAACACTACTGGCAGTCACAGTTACATGTATATAATAGGGGGTTCTTTGTCACACGGCCGGGGTTACACGCCGCCAACGTTGCGCATTGTGCAGGGGTGAGGCACGTCAGATAGATTGAACGATTGCCCCGAGGCGTGGACATCCCTGCCCAAAGCTCTCGTATCAATACGAGGGAAGCATTCCCAGGGGGGGGCTAGGGAAAGGAGACAGGCTGCTGGCAACAACGCCGTTGAAATGAATGGATGGCAGGAGCCTGACCCAGATGATGTTCACAGTCTCGAGCGCCGTCCCGGGTGTCACTTCGAAAAGACGCAAGTGTGCCTTCTCCCTCCATTCCTACCTGCGTCGACCATAAATAGTACTTCAAATCAAGACTTCGATCCGGTTGCGTAGGTTTCCTAGGACCGTATTTCGGTCTAATACGTAGTACGGAATACGCAACACTGTGCTAAGCGTGTCCCCGTCTGACGAATCCGCCCTTTAGAGATGGTCCTGAGGAACACGAATGAGACCGCAAAGCCTTGTCGCGTTGATGCACCGCGTGTTTGTTTCGGTCCATGGCCCTGGATTAGTGCTTATTCTGCTGGTGTCGACGACGCGTTGTTCCGCATAGAGAACAGAACTTGGACTTCTGAAACTATAGAACAGGGTCGCCGAATTGCCTTTCGGGTTTTCTCAGAGGATGGCCCAATGACCCCCCGTCTTTACATTCTTGTTATTGAAGGGCAAGATTCATGCCCTAAATCTCAGAATAAGCCCCTTCCAGTCTTGGAACATAACATAGTTGTACAGTGCATACTAGAAAAATGTGAAAGATGCAAAGCCGGAAACTACGCCCCTTGGCTAGCATGCCTTCGCGCACGAGGTTCTCGCCTCCTTCAGCCAGAGCGGAGCTTTGCCTGGTAACAGGGCTCGCCGGATATTATAAACTCAAGCTTGGACTGGGTCACTTGTAGGTCTCACATTATATCATTCCTTCATAATGCATGGCAGAAAAAAAATTATACTTTGCGTCTCAATAGTCCATGATTATGAGCGTGTCATGTTTTCCTGATACTTTGTCTTGCGCAGAGCATCACTGACGAGTAGTATATGCGGAAGACAGGAAGCTATATGTCTTAAAAATCTACTATTTCTTAGGATATATAATTGTAGTGTGTAATTGCCAGATTGCATTTACCGTCCGAATATCATGTACTATAAAGCGTCTCTTCATCTCAAACTGTTCATTATGAAATACGCGAGTTCATTCACCAAGTAGTACCAACAGGGTTGACAATCTTAGATTCTTATGGCTGCCCGAATGTGCCAGCATCAGAGGCAGGCAAAGCGTCGGACTTCTTTAGCTAAAAATAAATTTCCTTCTATTAATACCCATATGTTTTCCCCTCTTCTTCTTTATAAGGTATTACTTCCTCTTTTTTATTGTCTCCTTTACTGGCTGTTTTTGTTTATGATCTTTACTAGCGATTCTTTTTTTTTTTCAAAAAAAAAAAAATACCTTCCTTATTAGCTATTTTTTCCTGTTTTAATCAGCTTCTTCGCCATCTGGCACTGCTTTTTCTAGAGCACTGCCATAAGCCAACCGCCTTGTTTCAACACTGCATTACTCCTGCAGTATACATCGCGAGATATTACGTCTCATTGACCACTCCACAAACAGTATTACTTCTTATATAGCGAATATTATTCGAAATTATAAATTATCTCTACAAAACAGGCTTATTTTAAACATGTGATGCTGGAAACTACGCCTCTTAGCTTGCCTGCCTCCGCGCACAATGTTTACGCTTCATCAGCCAAGGCTCCTAATTGCCTGATAAGACTCCTTTCACAACGCACAGCGAGCCGTGGGCACTTCCGAAAACCTTTCCGCCCGAGATATCGGGTGAAATGTTCGGGATTACGTGAATCCGCTGTACAACAAGGAAATCATACCGAGGTTTCTACAGGTATATCGCAAGAAACATCTCCTTATTCACCTAATCTCACGTACAAAAGCACCAAAAAATCACTCCAAGTCTTGAAACACAACATCCATTCACAATGCATACCAAAAATTGCACTCGGCGTCCTGACAGTCAATAATAAGAGGAATCTCGTGTTCTCTATTCTATTGCTTTTCGTCAAGATATCATACAAATTCTCTACCCCTTTCAGACACCTTTTTTTTTTAAGAACAAAATACATATCCTGCAAATGGTACGGTACGTCACAGATTAAGAAAAAAAAAAGAGAAAATAAAGATTTTGAGCCGTAAAACATACATTCATGCACATTCAAATCTTACTCCTTCTTCTTCTTCCCGCCAAGCTTGTTCTTGGGCACTCGAGCAAGCCAGTACACAAACATGGCAGCAAATATATTAAACACCACATAGACCCAGAGCAGACCGAAATTGCGCCAGCGGTCGTCGTAGGAGGCGCTCAAGCTGGCCAAGTACTTGTTCGTTTCGCTTACGGAGCAAAACTGACAAGTGGTCCGTTCGTTGAGGTCCACGAGGCGGCCTCCAAACACCTGGATATACTCCTGCATGTATTGCTGACAGGTTTGATTGGCAATCGGCTTGAATTCGAGCAGCTCGTTGACAGCACAAATTACCTCGGTGTTGGCGACACCCGTCGACAGCATGCCGGAAACAATATACGTAAAGGGCGAGATGCGATACATGAATATCCAGAATCCAGGGAGGCTGTCCGGTGTGGCGAGAACACCGCAAAAGATGAGGCAGAGCGTAAAGAGCAGGTTGGCGAGATTACCACCTGCCTCAGCGGTCTCGAACCCGGCGACAATAAAGGTCGAAAAAGTGCCCGTGAAAAGCATGAACATGAGCAAGAAGAGGAACATGAGGGCTCCACGTTCGGTGACGGCATCGGTGGGGATGGCGTTGCGGTAGAGACCGACGGGATAATACCAGCAAAAATACATAATGACAGCCATCAGGGCATTCCAGGGGAGCTCGACAATGATCTGGGAGATCATGAATACCTTCCAAGAATATACCTTGGAGGGGCGCTCACGCGCCTCGTACAAGGACCGCTGGATGATGAACTGCGGCATGGATTGCTGGACGATTTGTCCAAATACGGTGAGAAGCTGAAAGATGGCAAACGTCTGGTTCTGCAGACCCTGGACACTGTTGGGGGCCTTGAAGAAGATGAACCCTATAAACAGAGCAACGAGCGTGCAGAGAGCAGTCTTGGCATAGATGTAGACCGGAGTTCTCCAGTATTGTTGGAAAACACGGTGAAGATTCTCCTTGAGCTGCAACGTAAAAGGGGCTGCGAATTCGCGATACGCCCCGCCATCTTCCTCAACAGGCGAGGAGGCGATGGATCCTCGTTTACCTCGTTTCGTGTCCTCGAGTTCCTCCCGTATTTTCCGGTATTCGGGACTGTCGCGCCAAGCCTGGAACCAGTCGACATCCGCGGTTGTTCCTGGAGCGGCCCCAATCACTTCGAGCATCCACTCGGCGGGATTCGCAGCTTCCGGACAAGCATGTCCGCCGTTTCGCTCAAAGTAGCTGATCATCGTCTTGGAATTTTCGCCGATATCACCAAAGTACACAGTCTTTCCACCCCTGGCCAGAAAGAGAAGTCGGTCAAAACGCTGGAAAAGCATAGCAGAAGGCTGATGGATCGTGCATAAAACAGCCTGACCAGCCTTGGTCAGCCTTTCCAGCAGGTTTAGAATAGCCCAAGATGTTTGCGAATCCAAGCCAGAGGTGGGCTCGTCAACAAAGAGCAGGAGAGGGGGCTTGGCAGCCAGCTCAACGCCAATCGTAAGACGTTTACGCTGTTCAACATTTAAACCTTCGCCTGGAACGCCAACGACGGCATCGGCGTACTCGGTCATGTCAAGCAGCTTGATCACTTCTTCGACGTAGGCTAGCTTCTCTTCCGTGGGGACGTGGGCTGGCTGGCGAAGCATGGCGCTAAAGTTCAAGGCCTCGCGGACAGTGGTTGTCTGCAGGTGCAAATCTTGTTGCTGAACATAGCCCGTCTTGCGCTGGAAGGACATATCCCGGGGGCGTCCGTCGACCAGCATCTCACCCGTGATGACACCCATTGAGGTCCGATCAGCTAAGCAATCCAAGAGGGTCGTCTTTCCCGCTCCAGAAACGCCCATCAGTGCGGTCAAGGTACCAGGTTTGACCCATCCATCCACATGATCAAGAATTCTTCGGGTCTCATTCTTGATCTTGACGTCGTAACAGACGTTGTGCCATTGGAAGACAGAGGTTTGTTCTTGGAGCATGCCAGCTTCCTTCCCTTCTTGTACTGGACGGTGGTCGGAGCTGAGAATCGGACCAATATTGGCCATGGCGGCTTCGGGGTCTTGCTGTCGCCTTTCGGCTTTTTTGGCGGCGGAGGGCTTATGACCCTTGCGGTAAACCAAGACCTCGCCTTTTGACTTTTGTTCGGAGACGAGCTCCGCGGCGACCATGTAGCAGGCGAGAAAGAAGATGATGAATGCGATGATAATGCCAAAGTTGCGCCAGCGATGATTCCAGTCGTAGTCAAAATTTGAGCTCGTGTAACTGTCGCCACTCACAAAGCCTTGGCCTGGCACGGCACCGACGGCGGAGCAAATCTGGTTTTCAGGGTTCAAATCGGCGTACTTTGCAAGCAGAGAAGCAACGCCGGATGTCGGAGCCACATTCGTCGGCACATACTGGGTACATCTGAACTGCCGATTGTGAAACTCGTTGACCACTAGAGCCTCAAAGGCATAACCGAGCGGATCAATGTAGCTGAGCCATCGGCACCATCCGAGCATGTATCGTTTTGGCAAGACGAATCCTGTGAAAATGACAAGGTCGAGAATCAAAATAGCCGCCGGCACGAGGGCTTGGAATAGTGTCCGAGACGCGGAGGCGATGAATCGGAAGATCATGGACATGACCATGACGGTCAAGAAGCTTATGAGCAAGAAGAAGAAAAACGGACCGGGTTCTCTCCGAAGGTTTGCCATAAAGTACACGGTGACGTTGAATACCACTGTATTGGCGAGCTTGTACGGCATATCACATAGCATGGACGAAACAGCTTCAGCCGATGGATGGTAGAGTGCATACCGGGCGTGCTTCTCCACAATTGTGCGTTGCGCATACAGTGTCAAAATCTACCAGCACAACGTCCGCAAAATTAGCCAAGGTACTCGTCATGGTGAGAAGTCGGGAAGTGGAGGAGAGCGGATGAGCTCCTTGAGCATTTTGTGGTGGACGAAAAGAACAGGGGAGGGGAACAAAAAAAAAGGGGGGGACATGGACAAGACGTACCTCGAGAGCGGATGCAAAGGCGTTCATCAAGCAAGCAAAAAAGAGCAGGGCACCACGTTGGAAGAAACTCGAAGTCGTATCGTCCAGGTCATAAAAGACGCTCCCGATGATGAGGGCCATGCAGAAATTACCGATAAGAGCACCGACGGTCAAGCTCGGGTCTCCCGTTAATCGCCTCCAGCCACGCCACAGACATAGCTCAATCTGCTGGGAGTAGGACAAGGTAAAAGGCGACTTTTTACGCAGTCCCTTGGCCTGCTGGGCGCGCCTGGATTGACGAAAGACGTGGGCGTCGGGTCCGTCCACGGGATGGGCTGTCTTGTATTCCTCAATCTCGTCTTTCAAAAGCTTGTACTCGGCGCTATTCTTCCATGCAGCAGCAAACTCATCCGGTGTTCGCGGCGCTCTACCGTCAAAGCCAGGACGCACAACTCGCTCTATGGACGAGGTCATGGAGGTGAGGAAATCGGGGGTGGTCTGACGAGCAGGACATTCGAAGCCCAGGTTGATAAAATACTGCTTGGCCTCGTCGGCGCGACCAAAAAAGATTTGTCGGCCGTCATACAGGACAGCGACCTTGTCGAATAAATCGTAGGCACTTTGAGGAGCTTGGTAGATGGATACGCAGGCGGTGCTGCCAAACACATCGGTCTGGAGGCGAAGTGTGCGGCAGAACTCAATCGCATTGGCCGAGTCGAGACCTCGCGTTGAGTTGTCCCAGCACTGAAGGGGCGCACCGGAAAGGGCAGCCTCTGCGATGGTGACTCGCTTTCGCTCACCACCAGACACACCGCGGACGTATTCATTGCCGACGCGAGTGTCCATGGTGTGGGAAATGCCAAACATTGCCATGACGACATCGCGCAGGTGATTGGCGAATCCATGTTTGTCGAGCCCTGGAGGAAGCTGGCGTGGCTGGCGAGCTCGTGCGGCAAAAGTGAGGGTATCGCCAACGGAGAGTTGCGGGAAATGAGCATCCACTTCTGCGGTGTATATGGCTTCACCACGATGTCTCGTATGCATCTCCTTGGCCGAAATCCCTACATGGCAGTCAAGCGCGTCAGCTGGAGAGCCTGTGGAAGTTGATCATTTACAGAGAGAGCAGGACTGAGGAGAGTGTTATGCATCGCAAAGTCATGTGCTGCAGGGTTGGGCAACTTGGGGTGGTAAACGGCAACGGTAAGATCCGCTGTCGATGTTTCACAGATGGAGGCAACGCAACGCAACCCCACGTTTCGTTTTCCCGCACGCGGGGGGCGCTGCGACATGAGATCGCAGATCCAGCAATTGCGTGAGATTGCAGTGCGCCATGGCGGCAAATGCCGTCGACAACCACTTTGCATCGCGGGTCGATGTGACCTTGGGTGTCGGGAGTTTTTCAAGACAACAAAAAAGAAAAAAAGGAAAAAAAGGAAAAAAAAAAAAAAAAAAGGAAAGGGGGGGGGGGGGGTAGGAAAAGGA
>AFRA01000632.1:0-20850 GCA_000223055.1 Claviceps fusiformis PRL 1980
GAGAGAGAGAGAGAAAGAAGAAGAAGAAAAAAGAAGAGAGAGAAAAGAGAGAGAAAAAAAGAAGAGAGAGAAAAAAAAGAGAGAGGGAGAGAAAGCTAGAGAACAAAGGAAAAAAGGTAAATAAGGTAAATAAAGACGATATAACTTTATACTTATAACCCTGTACACAAAACCCCAGTCATTCTCCAGGCTTCCTATCTCGAAAACTTGAATACCACCGCTGATGCAGCCCCTCACGGAGTGACGGTCGTGAATGTGATTGCACGTATCTCGGCGGGACTTGTGTGTTTGATGTTGGGTCCTTCGTGGCAGAATGGATGGGCTGTGTAGATGATGTGTGCTGTGATTAGCGCGTGCAATGATACTACTTTACGCGAAATGGTCCTTGGAACATATAAAGAAAAAAGGGAAGAAGGCAAGAAGACAAAACAAAAACAAAAAGATGGTAGATAACGGACCATGGTTTTCACAACGTGGCGCTGTCATTAGCACGCAGTGACAATACTGCTGTATGCGAAATAGTCTTGGCGTATAAAGAAAAAGAGATAACGAGAAGAAGAGAAAATAAGAAAAAAAAAAGTAGTATATAACGGACCATGGTTTTCATAACAACATATGCCGTGTTGAGCACATGACGATGATACAAATCTATGCGAGATAGTCCGACGCATGTAAAGAAACAGAAAAAAAAGAGAAAACAGAAAGCGAGTAAGTTACGGACCCTGATTACATACAACATGGATGCCGCAATTAGCACGTAACACTGCTGCAATTCTATACGAATAGTCCTAAGAAGACCTAAACACGCATAAAAGGAAGAACAAAGAAGAAAAAAAAACAGAAAAAAAGAAAAAAAATAAGGACTAACGAACCAGGTGATTTCTATGAGAACCCTATACTCAATAAACGCATGCCGAACTCCATACGCAGAAACAAAAGAAGATAATAATACAATCCCACATGGAAGAACTCCCTGAGACAGCTAAACAGAGAAAAAAGAAAAAAGAAAAAAAAGAGGAAAGAAAATAAAAAAAGGAAAAGAAGAAAAGAAGAAAACAAGACAAGACAAGACTAGAACAAAAAACCCTGATGCAAAAAACTGTTCTACATGATTTTCTTTTTGAAAAAAAAAAAAGCCCAAAACTCCCGACGTTACAATCTTCCTTTGCCCCGTTTTCCGTTCTACTAAAATGCTGCGCCTCCTATACCCTCACCCGCTAGATTCTTCATGCTCTTCTCGCTCAAGTCGCTTCGCAGTTCCCATGCCCGGGATTCTCGTTCGAGCCTATCCCACATGTAGAGTGATTTTCGGAGGCGTTCTTGGCGGGAGCGAATGTCGTCACGCAGCTTCTCTTCCTCGTCGCGCAGTTTGCGGTAGTGCGGCTCCAGGTCGCGCGTCACGCCTAGGGTGAGTGGCGTCATGGAGGGATCGAGTTTCCCGCCGGGTATGAGGGGCGGCATGGTGGTCAGGAGGCTTTGGGCGAGCGTCTGTCGTGGGCCGCTGCCGCTGCTGTGCTGGGAGGCGGGACCCGTGGGCGGGTTGAAGGGCCTGGCCGAGGTGGGTGTAGATGATCCGCCGCCGCCGCCGCCCGAGGCATTCGATTGCGAGCCACGTGGCCCCGTGGGGATGTTGCCGCCAGATCCGCCGGGGGTAGTGGGCGACGGAGACAGTCCTGACATTTGTCGAGATGATGCTGGGTTCCATGCTGGCCGACCACCCATTCGATGAGGATAGCCTCCTCTCGATGGCGGGACGTAGCCTCGAGGCCCAGCAGGCGGGTTTGTCGGGCTGGGAGCATCTGCACGACCTGGAGTGGGTGGGTGTCTAGCAGAATTGAGAATAGGTAACGGGGACGAAATGGTTGAGGATAAAGTCCGACCTCCGGGAGCAGCAGCAGCAGCAGCAGCAGCAAGAGGAGGTCCTCTGAGGGCGGCCGGCCCGCGGGGTGGTGTTCTGGACGCGGATGGAGGATCGGGTGGGCCAGAGCGAGGCGTGCCCCTGACCGATCCAGAGCCACTAGCTATGGTACGATGAGGAGACTGTTCTCGAGAGGGCAACGGCGAGCGCGCTTTGACGGAACTAGGTCGCGGAGAGGCCTTCGCGGAAGTCGGTTGGGACGTAATGGCTGAAGAGATGCCCGACTCTCGAATCGGTGTCGCTCGTCTATATGATTGGTAACGCTCGCCGAATCGACCTCGGCTGAGTGACCTAGACCTAGGCCGATATGATGCTCCGCGAGGCGCCATGAGCGGTGATTTCATCGGAGGGCTTCTGTCACGTCTTTCTCGGCCAAATGGTGAACGGGACCTCCGCCTAGAGTTTTTCAAGAAGGATAAATTAATTTTTTTTTGCGTCAGCATTTATACCGTCATACTCGATTGAATGTCAGAAAAAATCTCAGAAATAAAGCACCAACCTCTCATCACGTCTTTCCAATCCACGATCTCTGTCTCTCATACGATCTCGGTCCCAATCACGTTCCCTGTCACGCTCCTGCTCCCGACCACGCTCCCACTCTCGACGAGATGGTGAGCGCGGCCGCTCGAATCTCATCTCGCGGATGGGCGACCCTCGTCTCGACAAGCTGCGTCGTGGAGGCCCAGGTGACGGCCTCATGGGGGGCGGCGGCGACCTTGTACGCTCTCTTCTTCGTGGCGGACTTTCTCTTTCACGAGATCGCTCTCTTCGGGGGAATCTATCACCGCCGCTTCTTGACCGCCTCCGAGGTGGATATCGACCAGGCACGTAGCTATCGGAGCTTGGTATGGCGGGACTTCGTGGACGGGGACTTCGTGCGCGCGGGCTTCGTGGTCTATTGTCTCTAATGGGACTTCTCGGTCTGTCTCTGACGAGACTCCTCGGCCTATCCCTGACGGGACTCCTTGGCCTGTCTCTCATGGGACTTCTCGGCCTGTCTCTCAAGGGACTCCTGGGCCGATCTCTCAGGGGAGGGCTCCTCGGCCTTTCTCTACCAGGACTCCGTAGTCTATCCCTAATGGGACTTCTCGGTCTTCGAGGAGATCGATCCCCAGGAGGACCGCCCCGAGGGGTAGGTCTCCATGACTCTCCTGCGCCGTATCTAACGACCTCGCCGTCGTCATACCTGCAACGTGGAAATGCGAAATTAGATATTCTATTGTTTTATTTTTTTTTTCTTTTGGAAGCTCAGCAAACGAAAGGGAAAGGAAGAGCCACGCGCTGGCCAAGACAACAAGACGAACCTTCTGCCCCGGGCATCTCGATCGCGCTCCATGATTCAAGAAAAATGGAGATGGCTTTCGCGACGCGGGCCGTGGACACAATCTGCGACGACGATGAATGGGAAAGATGATTGGGTTTCCCGACGTTGAACTCCCCAGGCTGGGCTGCGTCGCTGTGATAGACATCCCTGCACATCGCAGGCGTCAAGAACGATCAGGCCGGCAAAACAATGGGCCGGATATGGGGCATGTATACAGTGCATATGTCGGACAGAGAAGAGGCATTAACACTGTGAGCAACCTCACCCCGAAATGATGCAATGTTTCATTTCTGTCATGAAGCTATTTTACTGGGGATGAGCCCCCCACCTTCCCCCCCCCCCCCAAAAAAACAAGTCGGAAAATAGGAAAAGAAAAAATATTCATCTACTTCTTCGTGCATGGTATATGTATAAAAATTGCAGAAAAAAAAAGAGGAAAAAATTAGAACGAGAACTGAGACTGGGTCTCACATCATTAAAGCAAAGTCGGGAAAGCAGAAGTCTCCTGTTTGGCATATTTGCTTGAGTGGCATGATTCATCCTAGAACACCAATTGCCCGAAATATGCAAATCTGGTCACAGAAAACAGGGTACATGGAAAAATTGAGGAAGGAAAACCAAAAAAAGAAGACCAGGAAAAAAAAAAGGGGGGGGGGGGGTGGCTGAGCGTTCAAGGGATTTTCTTGTGCTTTGAATTGCCTGAAGAGGCTATACCCTCATCTTCATCCTCCTCTGTGGTGTCACCTTGGCTGGCACTCGAAGAAGTCCGCGACAAAATCCATTGTTGCGCCTCGGCTGCATGCTGTTGCATCATCTCGTTGAGGCCGATTTTTGGACTGCGGACCACGGTTCCGAATCTTCGCTTCTGCACTTTCTTGGTTAAATCAGGATCAGACCAGCAGGCATGATCGCTTGCGACGTAGACCCTTGAATTTTCTTTGTACCACAAGGAAAGATCTGGGTCGATATCTGATTTGATGGGGCGCAAGTTGCCCGTAACATAGTTGACGATACCTGCAATCTTCGACTTGCAGTCTGTACAAACCATGATGTTAGTCGTTTTGTCGCCCGAGTAGAGCAGTGATGAAATGAGCGTCTCCGTTCTCGTACCTCGGTTTATCAACAAGACCTTGACTCCCAGATAGGCATTGCCGACACCCATGAGAAAGATCTCGTCAGTTTCATACAGCTGTAGAAAGTTGTCCCACAGATAGCACGCAAGTTGCTGGATCTGCTCCTGAAGAGCTTTTTCTCTGTAACCTGGAATATACGAGTCCATATCCTGAAATATGAGATTAGCAAAGGCTGCAATACTATTAATTCGAGGACAATTTTCAGATAATTTCATACCTCTTCACTGGTGATATAAGCCGGAATGTTAATATCCATGATACCAAACTTTTGGCTAATCGCCCAGTCGATGTATTGAGTCACGCCATCAACCTGATTCTACAATGAGCATGGTATCTCGGAGGGGCATGGAACAAACAGGTTTGATAGACTCACCACCCATGCATTGTGTGGTTCTAGCACAGAATCAATGGCATCCGATTGTGCCAGCAAATGTGGTCTGGAAATTATCATGTCAGCAAAATGTCCCCCCCCCCCCGACCTTGCTACTTTAAATTTGCTGGTCTATCAAATCAAGTTCTCGGAGAGGGTTTCCCCCCCCCTTGGGTCTCGACGAAGCCAGTACTTACGGATCGTGAATAATGACAAGCAGTCGCCTCGAGCTATGCAACAAGGGAGTGACAAGAACTTGATTCTCAAACGACTTGTTAAGGTGCTCCCGTTGGACATATAACGGGATCATGTTATGCTTCTCCTGCAGTATTTGTCGCTGAGAGTTACGAATAACGTCATGCAAGCGGCTGGCTTGAAGTGACTGCATCAAGGGAACGTCAACGATTCCAGGTCGCATACATTCCCAATAAGGAGCTTGATATGCTTGGACCTTGGCAAGAGTCCTGGCAGCGTCCTTGTTGAGCTTGGGAATGGTCATCTTTGGAGGCGGTTCGCCCATCAAGGTCCTCGCCACCGCAACAGCCGAGTTCGAAATGGCGGAGAGGTTGTACCCGCCTTCGAGACACACGGCTACCTTTCCGTCTGCTAGGGACATGAGCATGTGCGTCATGTGCGCATAACAAGACGGTGTTACAAAACATCCACCCAGCTCATCTCCATCTGCAGCGTCGAACCCCGCAGATATGACGACCAAGTCCGGGTTGAACTCTTTGGCGATGGGCATGACAATCTTTTGAAAAGCTGCCATGTATTCACCGTCACCCATGCCTTGGTCATGCCAACCGATGTTGATGTTCTTGCCTATTCCAACGCCCGCGCCGCAGTTTTCGATCCCTCCATCCGGCGTCTCTGGATTCGGGGGTTTTCCGGGGTAAAATTGTCCGTTTTGGTAGACGTGAATGGATATGTAGAGAACATTTGGGTCGTCATAGAATATGTTCTGAATGCCGTTGCCGTGATGAACGTCCCAGTCGAGAATAAGAACTTTGCGGCAGACGTCGGGGTAGTCTTGCTGACAGACACGGATGGCGACTGGTACATTGTTAAAGAAGCAGAACCCCATGGGGGCATCAAACTCGGCATGGTGGCCTGGAGGTCTTATGACAGCGAATGCGTTCTTCACCTGGCCAATCACGACATTCTTGCAGGTATCTATGGCACCGCCAGCGGATAAAAGCGCTGCAGGATATGACATGCTTCCCACGTACAAGGACTCGCGACCTTGATCGAATCGTTTCGTCAGTTCACGAAGCTCTGCTGTACTCAGAGTTTCCAGGTGCTCAACCCAGTTCATGTGCTCTGCGGAGTGCGCCAAGCAGATCTCCTCGCGAGTTGCTGGACGCGCAGGAATCCTCCACATATATCGCGTCGGGCACTCCTTGATAATCCTGGGCAGCTCTGCTTCCGGGCCCGTGTACACGAGACCGACTTTTTTGAAAGCCTTGAATATCTCATGTATACGCCTTGGGTCTTCGGGATGGTGCGTGTTTGGGCTGAAGTCAGCATTCATGTGAAGCTTCATGCGATCATCGTAGCAACAGCCAGTAGGAAGAAGTCCTCGCCTCCGTAACTGCTCCAGGGCTAAGTCTTGGAGATCAGAGTCGCTGCCGGCATCGTACATGAGGCCTTCGGAACCTGTGTCGTCATCATCCCCAGCTCCATTGCTGGCACTTGGACCAATGCCGTTTGGTTCTTCGGCATCTTGCATATGCTGATCTTCCATGTCCATGTCTGAGTGATGTTCCATACTACCCGATTGCCTGGCTGGAAGGGCAATGGAATCATCGACACGTGGAAGGATGGACAAGCACGTGACGGAAAAACAAGGCTCCCCCAACTAGAAAGCGCAAGGAGATCTCGAAGAACTAGAAGATTGTTCAAAAAACCTTTTCCCTTTTGCCAGATGTCCCGGTAGCTATATATACTACGAGTATCAGCATGAAAATTTAATGCATCCTCATCCCCATGGCTTCCAAGGGAATGATGAAAAATTATTACAAGGGAAAAGCAGAATAAAACCAAACGCAAGATACTGCCCAAGGATAGAGCTTTGGATTCAAGCCGGATAGTCTGCAGATGATGTCCACGTCTCAGGCAGGACCCACGTCCTTTCGAAAGCAGAAGATGAAAACAACAAGCTACAAACCAAACAAGTGGTGTGTGTTTTCAGGACAAGTGTAATGGACATGACAGTAAAAATGCAAGTAGAATCCAGCACGAGTCTGGACCGAAAAAAGAAATGACATCTTACCTGACAAAGGTTTGACTAATGGAGGATCCAAGCAGTGTAGACACTGTAGAGCAGAGCAGAGCCCGTCCGATCTTTGCCTTGGCCAGCTGAACCAGCCGCTTCCAAGCCCGGATGTTGGTTGATTTTGCAACTGGAAGCCGCACAGCACATGAACATGCATGCAATCATCCGGCGAGTCCCAGCCCCCAAGAGAACGGCACTGAGGCAGTTCAACGCGTGCAAGGGCACCGGAGATAGCGCAAGTCGAGCCCAATTTGGTCCCACGCTGGGTGACTCGAGACGGATCAGACGAACCAGCCGGACGGCCTCGCTCCAACGTCTCTGGTTGGCTTTTTGCTGGACGGGCCAGCACGAAAAGGACCAGAGTGGACGCAGAGGAGGGAAACGAGAGCCCGTGAGCAGCCTCAGTCGAGCAAGGAACCGGCTCCTGCGGATTTGGGCGTGTCTGCGTCTGCGCGTGGTTGCATATGTCGTTTGTTGATGGGGGAGCTCTGGGGCGCTTCAATGGCTGCGAACTTGCCACAGACCTGGAGTAACTTGACTTGACAAACTGACACCAGACCAGACCGTTTCGAGGACGTTGAACATGAAAGGTTCAAGGTTGGCGTTGCCAGGTGCCGGCGGGCGGGCTGACGGGCTGGCTGACGGGGCTGGCGGCTGGCGGCTGGCGGACCAGACCAGCCCGGACCCCTCAATCTCACCACAGTTGACCCCACCACTGGGGGGGCAACTGGCTGGTCCAAGGTACAGCAGCTGCAGGCTGTGCGCCTCACACGAGCACACCAGACCACGCATGACCAGACAAGTCATCATCGGGGACGGACGGCAGTCCAACCGATGCCGTTGTGTATTGCAAATGATTTCATTTCGTCCTGCTCTAAGCTTCTATATCCAGAATGTATATGGATTCTCCGTCCTTACCAGCCTCGCTCGCGCACATGTTCTGGCACTGCAACAAGACGATCAGACATCCCGTGACCCATCATTGAGTCAGCGACTTCTGTCAACGACTACTGTCAACGACCACTGTCAACATCTACTGGTAACAGGTTCAAGTCTGAGAAGCCAGAAAATCGTCCAAGGATGCTCCATCTTCGCCTCTGGGAGAGTGTCGCGCGTACAAAGGACGAAACTCTAAGCCGTGAGGCAATGCGCCATCAGGACTGCCATCATTTTGTAGCTTGATATGATCTCCATCACGTTCATCGTCAAAATCAAGGATGCCTCCAACTCCGTGCTGTGCCAAGGGGGTGCTTTGATCTATCCAGTTCCGTTCGTCTAGGGCACATCTCACAGCAGTTTGGATTGACTCTTGATCAAAGGTGAAGCTGGGGTGTCTGAGTTGGATTTCAGTGGTAAGCCGTTTTCGCGTGTAGCTGTAAATATTGTTGAAATAATACAATAGCTCCTCCGGACCTAGCTTCAGGTATGTTTTTACAATGCGACCCCAGTGGCTTTCGTCATTCCAGCTCGTGAACATAGAATGACCTCTGCCGATACTCTCGGAATACGAGGCACGCAAAGAATACTGAAATCCCCGATTAGCAAAGCACTGGTCGATTGGTAAATAAATATGGCTAGCGATGTACTCACCCGCTGCCGCACCGGGTCCAGCCGCGGACAAATGTATTGGAGTATCACATCCTTCAAGGTTTCTAGCCGATCCATCAATTCCATCAACTCGGCCGTTGAGTAGTATCGCATCTGACTCGTGCGTATATCGTCTACGCCTGGTTCTGATTGAGCAACCCGTGGTCTTGGAGAATCACCATGGAAATGAACACTATACATCCACCATCGGTAGAGAGCTCTTCGGAAACGAACTTGCTCATGCGGCCGAAGCAGTCGGCAGTCTTCAGGTTGATGGACCCATCGCATTTGGGGGAACAACTCCTGCCATTCGCGGACAACTCGGCACTGTTTAAGTAGGCCCGGGATATCCCCCGCTGTCAAAAAGACGGTCGTGACTGTATTTCGTGAGACCTTGGGCTTCTCGAAAGATTTGCGGATTTGCTGAAAACTCTCCTGAGGTCCGTGGCCAAATGACGCACCAGTCTGAGTGTCCCTACTCAGATGCAGCTCGACATCATCTTCATACTTTTTGAAGACAATCATCCGGGGCTTGTACTGCCCTTCATGAACAACATCACCAGCAGATGCTGTATATGCTTGCAAGAACTCATCAAACGGGCTAAAGTCCCGCTGCAAAATAGGGAGCAGAATGTCAATCTTGTGCCGTTGAAAAAACTGAAAAAATTACGTGTTCGTCACGGAAAACCTAAAAACAGCCTGCAAGTCCAAATTCCGGTAAGTTTCCAGGAGTAGTTCGACGGGCAAGCCTGCTAGGCACGCCGAGGTCCTGTGCGGCGTTGCCATTTTCAATGAGAGGCTATCTAGTGATAGAAAGTTGGACTTTTTGGCCTAGTAATCGATTGATTCTTCGGTGAAGAAGCTCAATCGACCTCCTTGTTTATGTATGTATTTGAATTCCCTTTGCCCTCTCGTGTTTGCTGTTGCCTTGTTCTCAAAGTCCTCAACTTGGGGTGTTTCTCGCGGCGGCAAGTTGAAAACAATGTCTGTGGAGTATGTGTCAAGGCCCTTCCTGTACCGTGCCCTCCGGAGCAAGAAAACAATGCGCTGGTTGAAGCTCTGATGGAAGTCAATCTCGAAGCGACAAAGTACTGATAATAGTCTTGCAAGTGTTAGAATAATTGACTCCGAATCGAGGACACGCCAAACATACTGGTTTTGATAGACGTGGCCTGTAACCGAAGGACTCAGGGCGGCGCTACGATGTGATGTTGATTTTGATGTTGAAGTCCGACGGCAGCCGATTTACTCTCTGGATTATGTTATCCCAGGTAACACAAGGCAGACACGGTACGAACCAAATGTCTTCTCGATGGTTATGGTATTGAAAAAAGGGCGAGCTTCAGCAATCAGGAATGGCGACAAGCTTGAGCACGTCGAAAGAACTTTTATATCGAATTCTCTACACTCGGTGACGACTTCGTAAAATACCCAAGTAGTAACCGAAGTGCGCAGTTGGCGGCCTGTACTACTACTGTTCTGATACCCCAGCTTTGGGGCTAGTACGGGGGCAGAAAAAGGCTAGAGAAATTGAGACCGAAGACGCAAGTAAAAGAGGCTCCATTGTGCTGGATGAATGTCTCACAGCCGGCGAAGCCATGGCTGTGGGAGTTGGAAGTTGAGATTGATGGTTGTTGGGAAAAAAGACGGAAGCTGCATGACGGTGGCATTTCTGAGTACTTGGCAGCGTATATAATCCTGGGTGCCAAGAACAACGTGTACTGTGACGGCCTACACGCCTTGGCGTAGTTGGCCAGTAACATCGCAGGAGTCTCGTAATCTGCTCAGCAAACGTGGGGCCACACTATAGGACAGCTTTTGGATTTGCACTGTTTGGCCTCTAGATGCGCCTGGTATTTCCATTCCCTTCCCCGATCAAAAACATCAAGGACCGACCATCACTTGAAGTTCATCCGATGCTTGTTCATTCCATGCTCGTTTCATGCTGAACTGTCTGGTGATCACCATTTCAGCTACTGAGAATTCTAGCTTACAAAAAAATTCATGGTAAAACGCCGCGTTGAATCCAGCTTCAACTCTCATCAACTTTTAAGAAAACCCGTCCCTCGCCAATGGTCTATGCAAAAACGGATTTCTTATCCAAGTCGTCCTTAACAGGCCGGACACCACCATGTGAGCGCAATCCCAGTTCCCCTTTTCTCGACAATCTCTCCACTGCCTGCTCAACTCTCGCGTTGTGTCGGAAGGCCTTGGATTTTCGAAGATCGGAACGAACTTGGTTGGGTGAGACGAACTCGCGGTTTTCGTAAATGATGGGACCACCGAAAGAACCTTCCTGAATGACTATAGGCGTCAAGACAAATCGGGGACCGATTTCAATCAACTTGATTTCCGTGTTGGCGCCAACTTTGCTCGATGCACCACCGTGTGACTTCTTGGTCCCCTCTTCGCCATCGCCGGATTGTTGTACCAAAGAGGCCTCTTCTTCGTTGATCTGATAATTTCGCACCCAAATCTTTCCATCAACCACGCTGAACCCCATGACATGATCGATAAAGGGCTTGGACTTCCTGGCGCCTTGTGGTACTCCAAACGTATGTAGAAAGACTTCCTTGATGAGTCGCAAGTGTGGGTGTGCGTCAAACTCGGCGTCAAATGACAATATCGGCCGAGAACCCTTTAAGCAGTTTCCTGTGAAATGCAGCTCCTCCATTGTGTGCACTGCGCAAGTAAGGGCGTTAGTCAAACTACCAAGATATCATCATTTCTTTCTTTCTTTTTTGTTTTCACGTTTCGCCTTACAGTTTTGAAGGTGCATCTTAATAGTCGGGCCGTTGGGAACCTTGCTCAGCCAAATATAGAGATCTTTTCCCTTTCTGGCCTCGAAGAAGAGCACGTTATTGCAGTTATACAGCTCGGCAAGTTCGTTGAGCTCGTTGAGTTTGGATTTGGAGTCGAACTTGACGTCCTTGCGACCGTGCGGCAGCATTGAGGCAAGGTCGTTTAGCAAATGTCGATGCCTGCATAAAGACGTGAGAAAAAAAAAAGACAAAAATCTTCAATATTCAAGAAGTACGATTTGCGATTCCAGGGCGCCATTGTACAAACCTGTAGGTCACGCCGCGAGACGAGAGAATCAAGACTCGTTGCTTGTTTTTTTTGACGCCATTGCTGGGCGCGGCGGGCTTTTGCGCATCGTTCTTCGACAATGACTTGTAGACGGATGCCATATTCAGCGAAAACGTGAGGCGCTGGTTGAGGTAAGGGGAAAAGAAAAGGAAAGATTTAAAAAAACGGACAAAGTGTGATAGATGCAATACGGAGATAGAACAACCAAGGCGCATTTGCATGGGGAAAAAAAATTGGTACATGGAGAGCCAGTGGTACTTATCGATAAGGTGGATCGGAATGCACTTCTGCGAGACTAAGAGACCCTGGCACTGCAGGCTCCACATCAAAGGCATGACTTTAAATTGAGTACCTCCTTTTACGACTACTAGCATCAGAACCTGGAAACACGGTACTCACTTGTCGACAATAGATACCAGCTTTACTTGTTGATGATTCCCCCCTAAAGGACGAATCAGTCACCGTTCTGGAAGACGTTGTGACGAGTGAAAAAAGATCATTAAGGTTACATTGATCTGGGGATACATTTAGAGGGCATACTGCCTCCCGCAGCGACCGCCCAAGACATAAAGGCCCAACCGCCCTTATGGCAAACAAAGAACAAAAGAAAGCCAAAGTGTCACCGCCTTCTAAGTATGGACAAAGACGTATCGCCATTCCTCGTGTCCTCCATCCTGCGCCAGAAGACCCATTTCCCGCCGTGACATACGTTGCTAGATGTCAATGTACTAGACAGACATCCTGCATTTCATGCCACGACAATGAATTTCGGCGGTCTATTACAGCATCTCTTAGCAGCACTTGCCGGCCTTGGAAGCCTCGTCATCGGCCGGCTTGCTCAGAGAGATGTTTGTGCCAGCACCAATGGTGGCCTGGGCACCGTCGCCATTGTCGAGGGCCTTGCTAGATACGATCCGGTAGATCTCTGTATAGGGGCCCAAGGCGGTCAGATAAAAGTGCGTTACGTCTAGAATATGATCTTATCCAGGTTCGAATGGGAGCACGGAGCACGAAGCACGTACCAGTCAGGATGTTTTGGAAGGCAAGTTCAACATTACTGGCATCCAAGGCTGAAGTCTCGATGAAGGACAAGTGATTCTCGCCTAGATTATAATACGTCAGCACGCACTCGATAACGACGTCTCGTACAGACTCCAGCACTGTTTGCGGGTTGGACATACTAGCAAAAGCTTTTGCTTCTTCCGTAGGAACAGCTCGAAGGTGTCTTAAATCGCTCTTGTTTCCGACGAGCATGATGACGATGTTGGCGTCGGCATGATCCCGCAGCTCCTTTAGCCATCGGGTGACGTTTTCATAGGTTTGGTGTTTGCTGATATCGTAGACGAGCAGGGCGCCGACGGCTCCGCGATAGTAGGCAGAGGTGATGGCGCGGTAACGTTCCTGTCCAGCAGTATCCCAGATCTGCGCCTTGATAGTTTTAGAATCGACTTGAATCGACCTGGTGGCGAACTCGACACCAATGGTGGACTTGGAGTCTAGGTTGAACTCATTTCGCGTGAATCGACTGAGAAGGTTGGATTTTCCAACACCGGAATCTCCAATCAAAACGACTGCATAAGGGACGTGTCAGTCTGGTTCGCCGATGTCTGGTAATTAGTGTGCTCGATGGCTGTGTTCGTTAGGAGTAATGAGTGATACCTTTGAAGAGAAACTGTCAGGGAGAGGCGGGGCGCCATCTTGTTAGCGGTCGCAAGACGAAACCGAGAGTTGGAAGAAGGGGGAGGGAGGGGGAGTAGGACGTGACGTACATCATATTCGTCGTTGGCCATGGCGGCGAGGTCGAAGTGGGAAGGCTTCAACAAACGGGAGTCCACGCGATGAAGGGAGTCACAAGTCGGTTGAACGTGCAGTATACGTCGACCGGTAGGTGGACGGGGTGGATGATGTTGATGATGGTGTTGTGGGTGCAGTTGTGGAGGGGAAGAGTTGCTACATGTATCATTGATGGTGGTTGTGTCCAGGGCCCAGCCAGGTCAAAAGGTCTCGCCCATGTCAAGTTGGGCTGGGCTGGGGTCAGCTTTCAGTCAACCACATGCACCAGGCACTCACCCTCCTACTTCTGGCCGCCGCTGATTGGCAAGCTCTTTGCGCAAGGGGCGCGAGCTTCATCAAACCAGGCTTCCCCTCCTTGATCCCACACTTAGTCAGCGACTTATTTAGAGTACCTAGGTAGGTGCCTAGGCACCTACTTCCCAATTCATGAGGAACACAGTTCGCATCTTGTCGAACGAAAAACATTCAAGTTTTTGAGACTTTGAACACAGAACAGCGGCGCATCTTTCTTTGTCTGCCTCGGGGTGAAAGAACAATGTGGATCTAGAGTATTGCTATTCGTGCGGCCAAAAAATTCTATTCGTGCGGCCGCCCCACTTTTGGACCCACCTACCCCACTCGTCCCCTACCCGGTTTTATAGCTAGTAGCTAAAAACTTTGCATTACATACCCTCTACTAGGCAGCTCTACTAAATTTACATATATTTATATAAAATAGAATGTTATTATAAGAATTATTAAGTAAAATTTACTAAATCTTATGCTTTATACTATCCTTAGTATCTTCTCTTTTTTTTTTACTTTTTTTTTCTTTTTTTAACGTAAATTTATTATTAATAATATTATAAATACCTTTTTTTATTAAGAATACTTTTTTTTATTTTCTTAATTATTATTATTATTATATTAATTTCTATATAAAGTTTATAATATTTAATAATATAAAAATTCTTAAGCTTTTATTATTTTAATACTTTACTTTTTTTACTAAGCTTTATTTTTTTTATAAATATATATATAGCTATAAAAATAAATTTATTTTTATTTAAGCTTTTATAAGTAAATATATTATAATTCTTAGTAAAAAGAATTTATACTATAGCTCTCTTTTTTATAACTAAGCCTTTAGTTATAAAAGTATATTAACTAGAATTTTATAAGCTTATATAATAAAATTTAATTACTTTTTTAAAATTAAAGTAATAATTATTAAGAAAATATTAAACTAAGTATAAATATATATTATAGTTAATAGTTATTATAATTATTCTTACTTTTTATAGGCCTTTAGTAATATAATTTATTATTATTTAATAAAAGGTTAAAAGTATTAAATTATAAAGCTTTTTAATTTATAAGCTTTTTTTATATATAAGGTTAGTAAAATAATTTAATAAAGAAGTAATATATATAATAATATCTTTATAATAAAGGATATTTATAATACTTACTAAAAGATATATATTAATAAATTAAATAGTTTTACTTTTATATAGTATTTTATTAAATTTCTTTAAAAAAGTCCTTTCTTTATAAAGTTAATTATAATAAAAAAAGTTAGCTTATATTTATTATATAAACTTACTTTAAATATATAAAAAAATAAAAAACTTTTTTATAAGTTTTTAATATAAATAATATTTATAAAACTAATTATTATAGCTTTTATTTATTAACGGTTATTATTATTATTAATTAAAAGTTTATAATAAATATTACTTTTTGTAATAGATTCGAGCTGGGAGCTCGGACCCTTAGAGAAGCAGAAGAGGCCACACTGTAGAGGAATAATAGTTACTAGGCGTATACTCTATTAGCCCTAAGTAGGGCTACTTAGGGTACTTATAAATAAATAGAGTAAAAAACTATAGAAAATTCCTCTCTTTTTTTCCTTTCTTTTTAAAAGTAATAATATCTTTTATTAATACTAAATTATAATAGCTTTTAGGCTAATTTATAATATTTATTACTTTTCTTTTTTATAAACCTAGATTAAAACTCTTTAAAATAAATAATAAATATTTTAAAAGTAATAAGGCTTAATATATAATTTTATAGAAGGTATATTAGCTTTATAAAATAGTTATATAGTAAAAGGTAAAGCTAGGGAAGCTTATTTAGAATATATTAATTTATAATAGCCCTTAATTTATACTAGGCTTAGAAAAGGCTTAAGAAGTAGTAAGTATAAAGTATATAAAATATAAACTACTCCCTATAGAGAGCCTTTATAATAAAAATAAGTCCTCTTTTAAGGTATAAAAAAGCTTTATAGCTTATAAACTAAATATAAATTAGGATTTTATTAATAGTATATATAATTAGTAGTTTTTTATTTACTAAAGCTTAGTACTATATATTTAAGTATAGGTTACCTTCTAAGATTTATATAGCCTTTAATAAGTATATATATAACTATTATATAGGCTATAATGTCTTCTAGATAAACTATAATAAGGCTATAGAACACTATTATAGCATTACTTTAAATATTAACTCCTACTATATAGAGAAGTAAATATAAGCACTATACTAGTTAGGTATAAACTAGGATAAGAATAGTAATATAAAATTATTTAGTATTAACTTAGTAGGGGTTTAGGATAGCTGTTACGGTCCGTTCCCAGAGGCGGAACCCACCTTACAAAAGGAGGGTTCCGCCACACATAGCTAGAGAGAATAACTTTAACTATATATACACTTAATTACCTACCTATAACTTAAGTGTTCCTTCTTCTTATAACTTTATAATATACTATACCTATTATATAAGTACCCCTATTTATATATAATATTTAGTATATAATAAGTAGTAGTAATTACTATTTCTTTTATATACTTATTCATTATATAAAAGCTAATAATAAAAACTATAAACCTTATATTAATAATAGAAAAAAACTAATAAAGTTTATTTATTAGCTTAAAATCTTTAATTACTAGCTTTATTACTAAAAACTAACTATAATAAATCTATTATTTTTAGGCTTTTTACTAAAACTTTTCTAACCTTAAAAATAAAAAAAAACTACTTTTATTATAAAAAAATATTAAAAACCTTTAAACTTTTACTAAATATTAATATATTAATAATAACCTTTAGATTTACCTAAAGCCTTTAGCTATTAAAAAACCTATTTATTAAAATCTTATAAATTTTATTATAGTTAATATAAAGTAAAAATTAATAAAAGGTATTATTTATAAAGCTAAGCTAGAATACTTTTTTTAAATAAGTAAATTTAATATTAAGAAATAAAACTATAACACTAAAGAATAGTTTAAAATATATAAAAAATATTTATAATATAGGTATATATAATATTTTTAAAGATAAGTTAATAAAAAATATAGTAAGTATAGGAATTAAAGAACTACTAAAGACTTTAAATATTTTATTTTATATTAAAAAAAACTATACTTTTTTATATAAAAAGGACTATATTAATACTAGCTTTTATTAAAAATAAGAATCTATCTTTATTTAATTTTTAATATACTAAACCCCCCTTTAGGAACCCTATTAAATTCTATAGAAATTAACTAAAATAAAGTAATTTCTTACTTACTTAGTAGTTAAAAAGAATATATACCTTTTTTATAAGTAACTAAATTCTAGAGATAATAGTATAAGCTTAATATATATAATAAATTCTAATAGTTTCTTACTAATATATATAACTAGTAAGAGTTTATTCTTAGTAAAATCTATTATAATAATATAAAAGAAATTAATAAAGCAATAGCTTATATAATAACTATTCTAAAGGCTTTTAAACTAGCTAAATCTTACTAGTAAACTATAAAGTAAGCCTAATACCCTTTATTAACCTTAAAATAGGTTTTAACCTTAAATATATAATACTTTATAGTATTTTTTAAAATAATAGGTATATAAATATAACTAACCTATATAGTAACTTTTAATGCCTTTTATATTAAGACTTTTTAGCTTTAGGGGCACTTAATTAATAGGGAGTTTTATAAAACTTTATATAACCCCTTACTTTATAATAAGCTACTCTTTAGGAACACTATATATACTTAGGGATTATTATTTATACCTATAAAATAGTAATTTAAAAATAAAAACCCTTATAATAATCTAGCTACCTAAGCCTTAAAAATAATAAACTATTTAGTAAAACCTTTTTAAAAACTTAGTAATATTAAATACCTTAACTCTAAAATAAATCTAAATAATATTAATAGTAAGGCTATTAAATATAAAAGTAAATCCACTATCTTTATAAATATAGACCTTTAGATTTAAATAATTAAAAATTATTATAGCTATACTAGCCTTAACTACTAAGAATAAATTATATACTAAGTTTAGTATCTTTTCTATAAAGCTACCTATATATAGTACTATTAATATCTTAATAATATAGAAAGAGCTATAATATTCTATAATCTTAAGTTAATATTTACTATAGTTAAGAAAGAATTTAGTATTAAAATTTAAAATACTATTACCTAGCTTAATTAAGCTAAATTTACTAAAGATAATATATTATTTAAAATATCCTTATAGGAATTTATAATAAAGGTTTTTTTTTATATTAAAGCTAATAAGGAATTTACTAACCTTTAGCTTTTTACTTATCTTTATTATAAGCTTTATATAAAGCTTTAGTAAATTTACCCTTAACTAATAAAATTTAATTATTAAAATATATATATTAACCTAATAAAAAGTAAAAAGTATAACCTTAAAGACTTTATTTTAAGTAATAAAACCTACTATAGAATTAAAAAAAATAAGGTTTAAGCCTCTACCTACTTCCTTATAAAGAATCTAAATTTAATAAATAATAATACCCCTTACCTTACTATAAAGGCTTATTAGAATAGGCGATTGTTAAAAATAACAGGGTTATTTATAGGGGATTCCTCACTATTAGTGCTATAATTATAGCGCTGATAGAAGCACTTTATAGGGGGCTTTGTAAGCCAGTGCAAGCCGGCAAGCGTGCGCGCGCGCGGGCGGCACAACCACGGAATTCCGACCAAAGGTCACGTGTGTGGGCTCGCAGCTGCAGGGTCCCTACAAATCCTCACTTTTTAACCTTTTTTACCTATTCTAATAGCTATACAGTCGGACTAACAGCTGCAAGGTAGGCCTAGTCTTTAGGTTAGATTTGTAAGGTAACTAGTAAAGATATAGAGGAATGGATTAAAGGATATAACTAAGCTAGCTAATAGCTACTTAGTTAGGGAAGGTGGCTACCCTATAATGTGTGTTTTTACTGTTTTTCTTAATAAGGAGGAATTTATAAAAAGTCTTAGGACTAGATTCTTTATTGCTAAATTCTAGGCTTTCTTTCTATATAAATATCTAAAAATCAGTTTTTTAGTGTTATGCATTGATTTTCACTAAGTTAACTAATTGCAAGCACGTTAGTAGCTAATTTGTATAGCTATGAGTCTATTTTTTTGTTTTCCTATATAAATAAATTTTGCAGAAAATAGAAAGTGGCCTATAAAGCCTAGCTAGCGACTAGGATCCACTAATAAAGTCAGTGGGTATATAAGGGAAGGAAGTAAAAAACCCCCTCACAGCCGCTAACCATATAGACCATTAGAATCACTCTTACTAGCTGTGTATACCTATAAAGTTAGATATTAGATATAATTTATTAGATACTATTATTGTAAATTCTTTAGCGAATTAAATAGTGCTAAAAGCAATGCAAAAGCTTCTATTTTATGTAAGATATAGTGGACTATAGCTTGCTGCAGTGCTCTGCTCTACAGAGCAGTGGATCTGTACGTGCACGCTTACTAAGCCTACTACCTTAGTAAGCTATGCTCTATAGCACTTACCTCTATTATTTCTAATAGGTTATAAGCCTAGAAGAGAACTTTTAGTATCTAGAAAATTTACTAAATTTTTCTATAATAAAGGAAAATATCACTATATTTATAGAGAGTGTAGAAGCTACTTATTCCTTCTATAAAAAGAATAAATTCACTAAAAAGAAGTTTTCCCTTCTATAAAATAGGAAAGAATACAGTATAGAAGAATTCCTACTTCTATAAAAATTTGGAATTAGCGAAAAAAAGGGATATTTTACCCTATAAGAATTTCTTATAAATAAAATAAAAATCATAGAAGACTTTATTTCTATAAAAAGGAAGATATAGAAGATTCCTACTTCTATAATAAAAAAAAAGGGGGAAGATATAGTAAATTTACTATAATTTTAAGAAGACTACCTTCTATAAAAGAGTATATAGAAGATTTCCTACTTCTATAAAAATAAAAAAAAAGGGCGAATATTTTCTAAAAATAAAAATAGAAAATATAGAAGTCTTTCCTTCTATAAAATAGAAAGATATAGAAGCTTTTCCCTTTTATTAAAAATAAAAGGAAATTATAGAAAAATTCCTATTTTCTATAAGAAAAGACCTTATAAGCTTGTACCTTTTAAGGCAGTGTGTGTGAGATTTTTTTTCTATAATGGATGCTAGGGATCTAGGTCATAATGACTTAGGGGTCCCTACCCCAGAGCAGTCATGGGTAGAGCATGTAAATTAACAGATTTTGTAGCAAAATAATAATATTTCTAATATTTTAGAAAAATTAGAAATTTTAGCAGCTGCTGTTACCTCTGCCCTAGCTATAGCTTCAGAACCTATAGCTAAGCCAGTACAAGAAAAAACTTAGGAAAGCCCTAAAAATTCTAATATTTTAAATTCTTTTAATAATTCTATTATTAAAGAATTTAATAAAAGAGTTTATAGCTTTCTAGAGGGGGCTAGGCTAAAGGGGCTAGAAAATTTTGACCAGTAGAAGCAGGCCCTAAATATCTAA
Organism: Claviceps fusiformis PRL 1980; assembly: GCA_000223055.1. Taxonomy (NCBI): domain Eukaryota; kingdom Fungi; phylum Ascomycota; class Sordariomycetes; order Hypocreales; family Clavicipitaceae; genus Claviceps; species Claviceps fusiformis. The sequence goes on from AFRA01000632.1 coordinate 20,312, forward strand.
TTTAGGGCACTAGGAATGCCTAATTTCTTAGAAAATCCTAGTATTGCTAAGAACCTTAGCGATTCTAACTAAGCTATAATTCTTATGCTTTTAAGAGATAGCTGCACTAAAGGCCCCTAAAATGCTATAATTTAGCAAAAAGACCCCTTAGAGGCATATAGTGTTTTAATCCGCCAGTATTCTTAGAGTGCTAAAATACAATGGGGTACCCTATACTATTAATTTCATAGCCTAAATTTTTAAGGCTTTAAGGGTTCCTTAGAGTCCTTTAATGCTTTATTTAATAACTTACTAGCTAGGCTAAATTTAGCAAGTGTTTTTATAGAGCCTATAGATTAAGTAAATCAGTATCTATAGGCACTAAAATCTACCTTTCCCTACTGGGCAGAAAGGCAAAGATTTTCTATGAGAACTTCTAGGGCTTTAGGGAGCCCTATAGGGGCACTAAATTTGCAATTTCTAATGGTAGACTTGCTTAAAGAGCAAAGAGATAAGAGCTCTTTAGTAGCTAAAGCTCTAAATTATAAAGCTATAGCCTA
>AFRA01000633.1:0-20808 GCA_000223055.1 Claviceps fusiformis PRL 1980
AAATAACTAATTTAAAAATATTATAATATTTTATAATAGCTTATATTATAATTTAATAAAAAAAATTAAAAAAATTTATAATTATTTAATTAAATTAATAACTTTAAAGAGGTTTATAATATTTTTATTTATAATTTCTTTAAATTATTAATTAAAAGTAATAAAAATCCTTATAATTAAAGAACTTTTTTAGTAATAGTTAATATATTAAAAAGGAATTTATATTACTATTATTATATTATAATAATAAATTAAAAAAATACTTTATTATAGGTTAAAATAGTAAATTTTACTATAAAACGCTAAGAAAAAGCTAGGTAGCGGGGTGGTTAGGTATCCCGGAATAATGTGGTTGTCCCCGATTTTTATGGTCTACTTAGTGGAACACTAAGTAGGTCTACGAGTATTGCTCTGGCTACAGTCGGTTGTACAGGGAGAAGAAATGTCGCACGAATTACCCGATCTGGCTATTGAGGGGTAACGTAAAGGGGGTGGGAACTTGGAAAACTATGGAAGTTCGGTTTTAATTTAGAAAAATAAATACCTCAACAGCGGATGCCGGCAGAGTTGTTTGAAACGGGAGCGAAAACGTTCCCCGCTGACGAGTTGTGCGGGAGATACCAGATGCCGGAAGGAGGTTGATAATAATGACGAAGATTTTTTTCTTTCCTTTTTTATTTTTCTTCTTCTTTTTTTTTTGAACAAACAAAAAACAAAAACCACGCAAAACCCCACATGTTGGTTCACGTCAGCCGACCGGCCGGCCATCCCCAACCCACCCCTCCATGTCTGTGCCATGTGGCTTGGAACTTGTCTCTACCCAACAGGCCGGCCGGAGGACAACACCACCCATTCATCGATAATCCATGGATGATATGCCCGAATAGGTAGCTGCCCGTCGGTTGCTGTCCGTCTAGCGTCTAGCGTCCGGCCTCTCGAGCCTAGCGCGTTATGCGGTTCGACGTCGAACTGGGACTTTTCACCGAGCCGGCCGGCTGGTCATACACGAAGAATGGGTACGGAAGGGGGCATTGAAAAGACGGATCCTGGGGACGTATATATTATGTATGTATGTATGTACATATTTATGTGTGTAGCTTGTAGAAGTATCCGTCTGCATCATTAGCAACGATAACTCAAACGCGCTCACAAGTATCCTATAGTTCGACCGCGACATGCGCGTACTAGATTATATGAGCCTGTATGTGCTCGTCCAAGTGACATGATTTCCGCGAGAAAAGACGAAACAAAACTAGGGCAGTCTACAAGAGGGCGAGGCCTCCAGCAAACAACATGGCCAGGCGTCCCACGGGTCCAACAACCGCAGCTCCTGCTGTCGAAATCGGGCTGCCAGTCGAGACGGTTGACGTAGGGGACGTAGGGGAGATAGTCGCGTCAGGAGTCGTAGCGAAACTCGTCGTGGTCATCACAGGACTCGGAGTCGCAGATGATGTCACGGGTTGTGGGAAAACCGAGGCCGAGTTGCCCGGCTGTGGAATCGGAGCGTTGCCACCGCTGCTGCCTGGTGATGTCTTTGCGCACAGCTGTTGTGTGACGGGAAGGACTTTGTCTGTCGACTTTTGTCAGTATAGACCTGTCATGACCCAAGCTCTGCGTCGTAGATGATGGAAGGTTTTGAATTCCTCGCAAGAGCATGTACATACTGAGAGCAACCTCTTTGCCGCACGCTCCGAGGACACAGCTCGCAGCAGCACCCTGGATCGCATCGAATTTCTTGCAAACACAGACCAGATCAGATGCGGCACAGGTCGAAACTTGCCTCACTGCGCCGTCCAGGCACCCAGTCGCGCAGCTGGGCAGATCGGAGAGGCTCTGCGCAAGGACGAGCCAAGTCATGCTCAGACAGGTCAGAGTGGTATACTTCATCATCATGAATTGGCGACGGAGCCCAGAATTCCAACGATTGAAGATGGTCCAGAACTGCGCAAGGCGTAAGGCGGAAGAGGTAAAAAAAAAAAAAAACATATACACAAACACGGCGCCCACCCAAGTACATGAATGCGCGAAGCAGGTGGCAAATGTTTTTTGAGTTTAGAGGTTGGCACATGGTTTCTGAGTGGGAAAGGGCAGATCAGCCAACGTTTTGTACCTTGTCGAAAATCAAAATGGACCGATCCAAGGTTCTTCCCCCCTTGTCCTTGTCTTTGCCTTATCCAGTCTTGCTTCTGTCGGGCAATGTTGAACATCGGCGCCACTTGGGCCACTTGGTGAAAGAGAAACAGTTCAAAAGAGGTATTCTCCTCCGACGAGTTGTGCCACACTCCATTGGGCTGGCTGAGTCCCGATCCTGGATGGGTGACCTGGTCTTACTTTTTTTTTTTTTTTTTTTGCTATTTTTTTCACGTGAAATTTGATTCGAACTGAGCCGCGAAACACACAAAAAAAATGATATGGCAACTACTATTCATTAGATCCTCCGAGGTGTCATATTCCCACGCGTTGTGAGCAGGTGCTGGTCATTTGGCTTTTCTTCCCCTTCTTTGGTTTCTCGCAATATCCATGCTCTTGGTCCAAAATAAAGCGAATTGACCCTGCCGCCTTTGCCCAATCGAATAGGATAGCCTTCACACGAATAGAAGCAGAGACAACAGCAAAACAAGAAAGAGAAAGAAGAGAAGAGAAGAGGAGAGGAGAGAAAGAAAAAGAAGATCCTCTGCACTGGGAATATATGAGCCTGGAATTTTCAATGCTGGCACGGCCTCTGCGAATCCAATTCGCAGGAGTCATCGGTGCTTGCCTTCTCGTCCTTTTTCTTCTTCGATTCACAAGAATATCCTTCCAGAGGACATTGATCGGTCACGAGCATGCATTATCGAAAGCAGAGGATCCGGGCTTGGAATTCCCCAACGATCCGGTTCCGCGACGAGACTTTGCCGCTTTGTCGAGATACCCAGCACAAAACATCAACGGAAGCGCAACGGCAAGATATTCCTTTGCTACATTATACTGCAGCCGCAGCCCTGATCCGCGCGGGCCCTATTTTGAATCGACACAGTCCATTATATGGCGTCTGCTGTGGTCGGATTATCGATCCAAATATCCCGTCATCGTCTTTGTATGCCCCTTCATACCGGAGTTCAATCGCCGGGTATTGATGGGTCAGGGAGCCTTGGTCAAGGAGATCGAGCTGCTTGATGATATCATTCCTGATGAAGCAATCTCCACGAAGCGGTGGATCGATGTGCTTTCCAAGCTCAACTTGTGGCGGGAGGTAGAATGGGAGAGAATCGCGTTTCTTGATTCCGATGCCTTTCCCATCAGAAACATTGACGATGTCTTTGATGTGGTCCCCCAGCAGCAGTGCAAAAAGGATGCCTTGGACGCCAAAGATGATGCTGTTGTTGGCAAGAAAATGGGAGGGGACGACATGTGTGACTACGTCTACGCGGGCGTCGCTCAGTTCTCGATTGACAACATCAATGCTGGCATGTTGGTCCTGAAGCCCAATCTTGACATGCACGCAAAGCTTCTGCGCGCGGCCAGGAAGACTGAAGACTACGACGTGGCACACATGGAGCAGGGAGTGCTCAAGTCCAAGAATGCCTTTGCGGCCGACGGGCCGTTTCCTGTGTATCGTCTGCCCTCGATCTGGAATGCTCTGCCTGAGTACTACATCAAGTACAGGGCAGAGAACGCAGAGGCGGCGGAGGGACCGATCCGCGTCCTTCACGTCAAGATGTGGAATCGCCTCTGGGGTTCTTGGAATAACTTGACACATCTGAACGACATGTGGGACCTTGACTGGATGAAGATGTGTCGTTTCTTCGATTCCGACGACTTTGTTCGAGCACGAGTAACAGGCGTATACGAGACGCCTTTGGAAAGATATCTCAAGGGCCAGGTTAGGGGAGGATGATGATGGAATATTTTAACCAAATGTCATAAAATGAAGCATTGATATTTTCGTCACAGCGTATTCAAACTTTGAACATCATTTTTCATTTACTTCTCTAGACGGCCTCAAAGTCGACAACATGACTCCTTCATCGCCAAAGCCATGCTCCCTTTGGCCTCTACTAAGCAGTAAAGGTTTCTGTAACTTCTTCCTGGCGCAACTGTGAAAGGGCATTCGGCAAGTGCGCTGAAATTTGGTCTGAAATTTCCATTCTCGATCACTGATTTCCCGTGGATTTGTCGCAGATGCCTTGTTCTTCATCTTCAATCTTGGAAAGAATATCTGGTCGCTGATTTGAGAATATGAAAAAAAAAAGAAAAAGCATCTGGTGAATCAATAGTCGGACGATGGAAAAGAGCGGCCGCGTCTCCAAAGATGTGTATCGTTTTTATGTTGTATTTTTTCATTTAATCTTGCTTCGTTTCCCGCCCTTGGATAGTCAATTCGACAATATCCATAGATTCCCCCAGTATCTTGATACATAACACCACTGAGATTCTACGCTTGGAGAATTTGGAGATGTGTTTGTGCCAGATTCGTAAAGAAGCTCGCCCCCAAGACTACCTTTGGTGCCGCGGGATCAGTCACGTTGCATATGTCGGCAAAATTCCCATTTTGCTCAAGTTTCCTCGACAGAATCGCGATGTATCCGGCAAGGGGGCATGACCGGCCCGGTCCGTTTTGGCAACTGGGGACCGGATATACGGCATCGTTGAGCAGTATGCGCACAAAGCTCTCGTTTCTGTGCCGTGGTTCCGCGAAAGCAGATGACGAGACCTCATGTTGGGACGTCCCGACTGCCTCTGGCGTTTGGACCTTGATCGTGCAACGGAGGCGCTCGAACGCAATGGTTCCTCTCATGGGTGAAATACGCGAGCTACGCCATAAGCGATCCTTGCGCATGTGTTCTATGGGCAGTTGAGGTTCTTCATCAAAGATGCCCGAAGCAACGACCAGTTGGTTGAGTTGACCATCGTTTAGGAAGCTTGTGAGTAGATCTGGGACTCGGAAATCCGTTCCCTCAACAACATTCCTCCCGCGGATACCCGGCCCCCGTTGGAGTATGTCCATCACAGATCGCAGAAAAGGAACCATCATCTTGGATGAAACATTGGCTGCGGGTCCAACTCCGTAATAGTACCTGAGATCTTGGAGATACTCATACTGCGCAAGCTCCGTGTCGGTAAAAGTGTTGCAGAAAGGTGACAGAAATCCCGTGATTTGTGACTCGAAGCCGCAGATGTACGGAAAGTCGGCCCACTGAGAGTCGTCCAAGTCCAGACTGCCGGATATAAACTCTGCCTGGCGTTTCACAAAACCGGGTAGCCATTGGGAACGCCAGACATTCTGTTGGTGATCGCTTTCATCGCGGAAGGAAGGGCACATGTCCGATGGGGCCAAAGTATCTCCCAGATGCGCTGGTGATCCACGACTGGTGACGGAGACAATGTGACCATGAAGCGACGAATTCGTCCCAATGTATCCTCGCACAAAAGCCTGGGCACTTTGAAGCACGCGGGTATCGTTGTTGGCCCAGACGTAGAAGTCTTGCCCCTCTCTGTATAATTTGGGATACCTATCATAACGTCAACTGCAAAATCCCAGCCCCATTCTGCCGACTTGACTGACAAACCGTGCCCTTAAAGTGAATCCGAGGTCATGAAGCTCCTTGTATCCTGTTGGGCTCAAGTGACCGATTTGAACATCAGGACGAGATAAAGGAGGATTCCAGCTGCGGAGAAACGACAGCGGACCAGATAGAGTACTGTTGCTTGACTGGATCTACACGACGTTAGCAGCCGCTAGTCTTGATTTCACCCAGTTGCGATACAAAGTCCATCCATAGCACCTACGCGATCTAGCATGTTCAGCCAGCTGCTGTATGCTCCCTCATCTGGATATCGAGACCCGTGACGGAGCACATAAGCGGCCTGGTCTACCTCGCAGCCTTGTTCCAATGTCAAGGGAATTCCATGGACATTTGTGCCTATGAACCTGTTACTCGTGCATTGACTCGCTTTCGTTTTTTTTTTTTTTTTTTTTTTTTAATTTTTTTTGTTCACCATACAAGATACTACCTTGAAACCATGGTCCGTTTCCTGCCAAACGTAAAAGTGGTTGTTGAGCGTATTCTGCATCAGGCGACGTAATCGACGACACTGGATCCAAGCTTGGCGGGCTCAGAGAGTTGCCACGTCTCACAAATGAGGAGAGGAGGACCACGGCTAACAATGGAAAGGGAAGAGATAGAAGAAGCATAATGATATTTCTGCGGGTCTCGCGGCTATTCGCGTCCAGTGGTGGTACTTTGTAGAGAGGCTTATTTATGCCGTTTCAAGAACCAAACGCCATGTAAGTCGGTGCCTGAAGATGTGGTCGAGACTTACTGCCAGGGACTTTTTGTACATGCCGAGTGGTTACATCCGTCCTCTTAGCGCTCGAGAGCCTTTTGATATCGTAAGATCAAGCCGACAATTGCCCAGCCCATGTCAGAACGGATGAATGCTTAGGCGATGCAGCCCTGTGTCGTCTGATTTTGTCTCGTGGGGTTGTCCGACAACTGCGTCAATCGGGAGGGTGCATATTACGTACATGGGTATGTTCATGTATATGTGATATTGGAAATGGATAGCTCTCGGGGAAGCTCTCAGGGGTGGAGAGACGGATGAGACCTTTTGTTGAGATGTTGCTGGTCCGATGTTTCATCGTCCCCGACTCCTGGTGTGAGGTTACATTGCTGGCACACGCCGAACCACGATTTGCGGCCACGATCGTAGTTGGAGCCTTGCGTCTACGAGCCTACGAGCTTTACAGCCGTATTCGGCCGGTATATGAGGCGCATCGTGATTCGATGAATGCTGTTCATCGACAGAGAACGCGGCTTATATGCAGTCACTTAACCCCAGGGAGCTCAAGTGATACCGTTCAGTCCGTTATATGCCTGGGAACATGTTGACGACAATCCAACTTTACATCTGCGGCCGGCGAGCGCGTCTTTTGATGGTTTTTTTTTTTTTTTTTTTTTTTTGGTTACTCGGATGGACAGAACTGCTCACGCTGGTCGACGCAAGCACACTTATCACTGCCAAGTTATGGAGTCAATGAAGCCTAACCAGACGTCCGAACCTAGAACATCGGGCCAGACTGCATGATCAGCAAGGGTGAAGGTGGAAATTGAACTCGAGAGGCATGCGGACATAGGCATTAAAACGACATTGCAAAAATGTAAATGGTTCAATAGCCTAAAAGACCTTTTGTCTTCTTCTCGATATGAAGATCCGTGTCCCTCCTATTGGCACAGCAGCTGGCCTGTTTTGTCTTAAAAGAACGACTTTCATGGCCATCTCGTCCTGTGACGCAGGGAAAATCACATACCATTTTGGAATCCCGAAACCTTGAGATTCCAATCACACAGGAGTGATAAACAATAGCAGCCGGAAGACACCCAAGAGACAGCCGACATGCTCATCTTCTGGCTCTGTGGTTTCCTCCTTGTTGGCCCTGGCAATGCCGACTCCACGGGATCTTTTTCACTTCTCACCATGAACGTGGCGGGTCTGCCGTCGATCTTCAATGACAACGATGTACCAGGAGATAAAGAGACCAATTCGAAACACATTGGGACGTTTTTCGGCGCACACAACTACGATGTCATTCATGTCCAGGAAGACTTCAACTACCACGCATACATCTATGAAAAGGACACTCACCCCTATCGAACAGCAACAAGTGGTGGTGCTGGGTTTGGTTCCGGTTTGAACTCTCTTTCCAACTTCGACTGGATTGCTTATGACAGAGTCAAGTGGGATCACTGCTCAAACGATTCGGGCGCCGATTGTCTGACGCCCAAAGGATTCACCTCGATGAGAGTTCGGATTGCTGAGGGCGTATACATCGACATGTATAATGTTCATACGGATGCAGGAACCGAGACGGGCGACGAGGTCGCCCGCCGAGCAAATCTTGACCAGCTTGCCCGGTACATCCACGACAACAGTGCCGGGAATGCCGTGATTGTGTTCGGAGACACGAACAGCCGCTATTCGCGCACGGCCGATGGTATAAAATCTTTCAGGGACGAGTCTGGGTTGAAAGACGCATGGGTTGATCTCGTTCGCAACAAGGTTGACCCATCAGAGGAAACGGATTGCAGCAATCCAAGCCTCAACAACCGTTGCGAAACCGTCGACAAGGTCTTCTACCGGGGCAGCAGTATCCTTCAGCTGCAGCCGATGGATTGGCGTTATGAGAGCCGAAAATTCCTTCAACCAGACGGAAACGTCTTGTCAGACCACAACCCCGTCGCATGCGACTTTCGCTGGACGTTGACAAACCGCCTGCGACAGTCGGACTTTTGGGGAGGCCCTCACGGATCCTGGTTTTCCGATCTGCCCCAGCTTTCATCGATCGATAAGCCCAAGGTGTCCGTTATCAACCTGAGAGCAGGATCCAGGCTGGATTCCGTTGGTGTAACTCTTGCGGGCACTGATGCATTCACTCACGGGGGAAACGGAGGGGCAGAAACAACGTTGACCCTTGCCAAATACGAGTACTGGACACAAGCATCCCTGTGTCAAGGACAGAGACATGGGCACACCCGCATCTTTTCTCTCAGAGCCACCACATCGTGGGGCAGGATGCTTGCGGTTGGCACGACGACAAGCGATTGCAAGGATTTTGTTGCGCCCACCGGCTGGCATATCATCGGGTTCATGGGCCAAAGTGGTGACGAAATTGACCGACTAGGTTTCATCTTCTCGCCGCAATGAGCAGCCGCTGTCGGGCCAGGACTATAAAACGGACGAAAACGTCGTCCCTAAGGTTCTCTTGTGACCAGGTCATGAGGCGGCGCTCTCCTGAATCTTCGTCACTGCTTCAGATAGAACTTTTCATGGCATCACAATAGATCTATCATAACACATGGGAGCGAAGGAAGCAGCAGACGAACAAAGTCGTTGTCGTCCTTCTTTTATACCTACCCATCTATGTACATCATTCTGCATTCCGCCGCGATTAAGAGCACATCAAACGAAAGGAGGGCAAGAAATTCCTGTATGAAAATCTACTAGAGGTATATGCTCTTCGATACAGCCTATATGCAAGGAAAGCGATCCTGATGAAGCTGCCTCTAGCAAGGAAATAAACCATCAACGCCCTCCTCTCCTATTTGGGAGGACTTGCTGAGGCAATGCGATAGACTATAGAAGATGAATTGTGATGGTCTAGGTCTCGGACCTAGCCTTAGCTGGCGCCGAGCAGCTTCCCAGCCTGGCGAGCTGATTAATACGTATCCTTTTGGCCTAGTTAGCAGCTGGCAAGATTTATAAAGCTAATGAAAACCGGCATGAGTTTGAGTAAAGACAGAACTTACATCCAAGTTTTATAAATAAATTTTAGGAAAGGGAAATAGAATACAGGAAAGGTATCAAGGGCGTCAGGCAGTAGAGCGGTAGAAGTCTTAGAATCTTGGATACTAATTTTATCTCCTACCTCCCCCCCCTCCCCCCCCTCCCCCCCCCACCTCTTACCAGCCTAAAAGCTTTGATTTGAATATTAGGCGAATAGCTTGAGAATCCCTTTCCTATAACGATCGCTTGGCAATAGGATCGTCCAGAGGAACCAATAGAATCATGCTCCTTTCCGAAGTTCCTTGTCAATTCCATTTCCAAGGTACAGCGGAGACAAGTGGTTGGCGCATGATTATTAGCGCCGGGGCGTGCCGCCTCCTGGCGGGTAGCGGAGCAACCGTTGGCGACTCAGCGCTACCCGTCATGCGTTGCTATGCAAGTCGTCACTTCGCATAACAGATGTTGGGGCGGCAGATTCAAACCGATGAAGTTGAGGGCTGGTTGAGGCCGCCGCTGTCTACGAAAAGCGGGGTTCAGCTGGACCTCGTCGGTCGATGGACAGCAATTCTTGGCCATGAGGCACAAAATTCCGCAGAAAGTAGACAGGCACGATAGCATTAGGGCAAAGTTTGCCGCCTCGCGCTTCGCCATCTGATATCCTTGTTGAATGTTCGTGTCGGATCTCGATACTTGGAAGCGGCATCTTGCAGTGAGTACTGCTCTCCTTACTCGCTTCGAACTTCATACGGCGTAGGGGATAGAATCTAGATGCTGATCCGAATGTCGCAGCGGAGCAGACGCCACTATGTCGTCCAAGACAGGCCATGCCCGAATCAAAGAATTAAACGATAAACTGCGAAGAAAATCAGGTCTAAGAGCTAGGATTGAAACCATGCAGCGGGAGATGCAGGACATTCTAGATCAGATGTCCGCGGAAACCGCAAGGCAGCTGACAACATCCTCGATCGCTGCCATGCTAAAGCGTCCGAATGCGCAGAAAACTTCGATGGAGATGGAAGACGAAATCGATGCGATCCGAGATAGAATCGCCGAATTGAAAGCAGAAGAGGCTGATCTGGAGAGCCAAATAAAATCACTTCAAGATTGAGGCTAGAGTCTTGACTCTTCTCCAAATGAAAAATAACCCTACCGATAACAGCACATGAGCAACACGATAATCATCATGAGATGAGAGGTACTGGTCAGCTTGCCGACTAGGAGAGAAATACTGCTTACTCTAAGAGACCCATTTGTACTGCTCCATATCTCCAACTCCTCCGACTTTGCTGAGATAAAACGCACTGGTATTGCTACTTGCCTCGGCCGCCAGTCTCCGCAGGCGATTTCGTCCACGAAAGGAAATACACCGTGGACGAACATAACGAGCTGTAGCCAGAACCAGATGAAGACCATTACTTTGCCATTTATTAGAGATGTGGTAGTGGTGGAGAGTATCGTGTCTCCCGCCGAACTTGAAAGCATGTCGACATTCGAAGACGGCGTTGTGACAAAAATGCAGAAATGTGTTTCCAAATGCACCACCAGACTTCAGACAGTCATGTTGATCGTGATGCATGGCTTGTATGACCAAAGAACCAAGCCCCGTACTTTTTTTCCTTTTTTTTTTTTTTTTTTTTTTTTTTTTTTTGTAAAAACACAAGGGATTTTTGCGAGAAAAAAAAAAACAGAAATCGTAGCTTCCTCGGCAACACAGTTGTTAAAGACTGGCGGTTGGAAATAGCAGGCAGTAGTTTACCGAGCTTCTGTAGAGGCGTGATGGGGAACTTCGACCTTACCTTTCCAAGTGTCTTCAACAAAGGATTTACGTCCACTGTCACACCTAGTGCTCTATGTTAACGTTGGTCAGATTGCAATGACAGGAGCATAATTCTGTGGTAGCGGTATGCGTGGCACAATGCAAAAGTCACATCAGAAGTCGGATGTCGGAAATAGGAGCGAGTGGAGTTTGATGCAGGTATAATATGTGGTGGTGAACTGGTTTCTCCGGATTCCGAATCCCGTGCCATCAACTCGGCCAGCACATTCATTCAATTCGCAATCTCAACGACTCCGCATCTCAATGTTGCGAGTTTCCTTTTTCTTTTTTTTTTTTTTTTTTTTTTTTTTTGCAAGGCATTCATGATAGCATCACCACAAAGCACGCAGCATCCAGATAGGCACACTCTATGGTATAGTTGTTCGTGCTACCACCCCGCTCTCTTCATGTGCGATCCCTTCTGTCATGATTTATATGGAGTCATGATTGGATGCACAGTAGCAGCGTCTTCGTTCAATCCCTTGCACAAGCTTCTTCGTTCAATCCCTCGCAAGAAGCAGCTTCTCAGTCTGCAATCCCTTATAGTGGCCGTTCTTGAATCCCTTGCAGATGGTAGCTTCTTCATTTAAATCTCTCAAAGCCACTTCTTCATTAAATACCTCACAAGCTACAACTTTCCTTTCTTGAGTGTTCGAATGAATTTCTTGTAAGCTGCAGCCTACTCTAGTCCTTTCCTCACGGGACTGCCTTATTATCACGGTCATGAGCAGTGCTATGGATATCGTTATACCCTAGCCCATTGTCCTGATAAACTCTAAATATTCCATACAATATGGCGCTAATTGTTGGAGGACGTCTAGCAAGAACGACTAGGTACCTAGTTAAACCCAAAAGTAGCTAGTACGAGAGGCAGCTCGCACTTGGCAATTGTCCAGTGACATGGAGCCGCAATACTCATATTCTACCGCTTCTTTGCAATTGAATAGTTTGGGATTTTAATCCATTTACGTGTTATTGTAATTCTGAGAGTATTAATCTAATGTCTCATAATGTCATACTACTGCCTGAAGCCACCTCACTACTGTTGTTCACTGCATTCACCAGGTCTCGAGGATCAGACGCTGAAAAACGAAGATATGTAGAATTAGAAAAGTGTCTAATGTGGCTGTTTATGTGAAAAGCCTAGAAGAGATCGAAATACAGTGATACAGACGCCTGGGGTCAAACAAGAAGTGCGGCGAGGTTGCCGGTATCGGACTACATTGAAAGTATTGGCAAGGAGAGAATTTGACTAAACGACTAACAGGGAGAATCAAAACCCAAAATCGACTTCAGGCCGATGAAGCTCATTTCGTACCCTCTCCTCGCAGGCTTCGGATCTACACTCGACGTCTTGCTGCCGCCAACATCAGCGATCACCTTATGACACGACACGCTGACAAGAATGAAGAAACGCTGCCACTGCTACGTAACGTGTAGGAAGCCCAAGAACAACACATAAAAAGGGACAAATCTAGCTATATTTCCTCCCAGCATTCGAGAATGTGATATTTTTTGATACACAATTAGCCACATGATTAGCGACACGCGAGCGTGAGCGTTGTTCCATATTGCAGTGATGAGTACTGCTCATCGCCCTCGATCACGAGGATCGCCGATCACAGACTCTAGTCGACCAGCCAATATTCGATGTTTTTTAACCAGGTCTATCCACTCATGCATTCCGATACAAGATAAAAGAGCACCAAAATCAGCCCCCAATCTTCCCAAACTTGCGGCACAGTAAAGCACTTGTGTCAAAATACTTTCTCTGGTACTTTTGTCTCTGAGATTTGGTAGGTATATCTGGAGGGTGTCTGCTAAGATTCCTATCAGGTGTAGTGGAAAAGTGGCAAGAACGGAAGGTAACGGATACATCAAATCAGCCTTTGGGTCTTCGGGCCGAGGAAAGCTTGCATCAATGCTGTTTGCCACCGAAACTATGCCGAAACTATGCTCCCGAAAAACTTCGATGAAGCGCTTTAGATACTTTTCAGTGTGTTGACCTCCTGCCCAACCTTGAGTCGAATCAACGTTGCGCATCAATTCCTGATCCGCCAAATCCCTGAGAGGGCCCATGGCGTCTAGAGTGCGGATCAGCGTGCTCAAACGGCATACCAGAAATGTCGCAGACAACGCTTCCTCAGTTGGCTGGGAAATCAGGTCGGGAACTATACGCTTCAGCCATCCTACCGTTCGCAGTCCGGTGGCGAGCTTCAGGTTCGGTACCCTCAGCGCAGCTATCAGGTCAGCAGCCATTTGTCGGACTGCGACATCAGCTTCGTGCTTGACCGAAGTAATGAGAGGCGATGACGCGTGCAGAGAGGCCAATCGTTGCACATGGGCGTATAGGTCGAGAAAAGATGAGTGATTCACAGGGTTTGAGCTGATGACCGTATTTAAAAGTGGCGGGATTTCCATTACATTGACAAGCCGCTCGGAATTATCTAGAAGGCGTAGAGCTCGCTTTCGGTCCGCGATGATGTTCTTTTCTTTAGTTTCTTTAGCTTTGTTGAACTCGGTCGAGAAAAGATCCGCCTCTTCGTCAAGCCACGGCACCATCTTATTGAGATCACAAGCCCTTTGTGCCAAGCTTGGTAGAGTTTGACGCAACGATGAATGACTGGCTGCTGACTCCACCAAACGCCGATGTGATTTCTTGGACAGGGCTTGAATATCGAGAAGCAGCGAATGAGAGACTTGTGATATGGCAGGAGGCTCGGAATTTTGAACATCCTCCACCTTTAAGTCGGCAAGCTGCTCCAGGTACGCGACGATCGTTTCGTCTACTGTTTGACCTGGCTCCAGCAATTGCTCAACCAGTACTTGTGCCATTGCAATACAGCGAGGCTGAATATGAGTACTCGATGGGCTGATGCGCGGCCTCGTTCATCCACCGACAACCTGCCAGAATCGTAAATCACGTCGTTCGCCCGATTTAGACCATATGTTTGGCGTCAGACTCGCGATGCTCTTCCTCCTGTAGCGAATCTGCTTTGCACTCTGAGATGACCAGATTAAGACCAGATTAAGACTTCCTATACAATGTCAGATGGCCAAATGCTTCTTATGTGGACGGGGCACTGGGGCGTGCCGGGGCATTGCATACCTAGCAGCATTGCAGCACGCGCGCAGTCATCAAGCAGGTAATCGGGGTCAATGTGGGGGAAAGCTCGATACGTAATGTGACCAGTTCTGGTTCCCGGAGGAGTTTGAAATTGAAATCAGCTCCGATAGCAACCCGGAGATTAACCGTGACTACGAAAGGTACCTAGGTACCTAACAAAGCCAAGTTAGGACTATTTGTACATGTTCTTCGCATTGAATATACTCGAAAAAAAAGTTAAACGTTTATCTTGTAAAAAAAAAACCTGCATCTATCAAGGTTTTTTTTTTCTTTTTAAAAAATACATCAATATCACTTAGTTGTAATTACAAAGGCACGTGACAAAAGTACCAATCCATATGTACAAACATCGGGGTAAAGGTACATCCTCAAAATAATAAAACAAGATTCAATCTTCAGAAAATACATAGCATGTGTTGATGACTTTGATAGAACGCCCCCTCGGAGGCTTGAGCTCCCCCCCTCCCACGTGCTTCACCCCAACAAAACCTGGTCTGGTCAAGTAAAAAAAAAAAAAAAAAAAAAAAACGAACTAGTAGGTGAGACAGCTCCGACATGCACGTGAACAACATCATTTCGCCGCTTGTTCCTTCCTCGTGCCACACGTATGGTTGCGCAGGAAGCGACCGTTGACCATTGACCACAAGGGGATCGGCATCATTGGCATTATCAACAGACACCACGGCCGTCCAGTGTCCACGTCTGTGAGCTGTCTCCATCAACCCGACCATCTAATTCTAGACCTTCCTGGCCTCCTGGCTGGCGATTCGATCCCCCATACAGACACTGACCATCTTCACAACCACGCCTGCTCTTGACAACAGGATATGACAACTGCTTTTCCTGAACACCGGCCCGCTTAACCCAAGGCACCGTGGGATTTTTTCTTCGAGTGCGGGCGAAGAAGACTACACATCTCAGGACAATGAAAGACCCTTTCTTCGTCAAGCCAATTCCATGGCTGGTTGACTTGGCGCAACCGCTCTGTGATCGGGTCGGTCTACCAGCATTGTCTCTGCACATGCATGAGATACTCCTTGGCGCCTTGTTTTACTCAGTCATATTTTATCCTGTCTCGCCAATTTTGTCCCGAATTCTGGCACCGAATCACTATGCCAGACTTCCGAGAAAGCGGCGGCTAAACTGGGATGCACACGTGGTGTCCATGATCCAAAGTTTGCTCATCAATGGACTTGCCATCTGGGTCATGATGACAGACAGGGAGCGAGCTGCCATGACATGGGAAGAGCGCGTATGGGGATACACTGGCGGAACGAGTATGATTCAAGGCCTCGCTGCCGGCTACTTTGTCTGGGACCTAGTTGTCACCAGCCTGAACCTGGATGTCTTTGGACTGGGCACTCTTGCGCACGCGGTTGCTGCGCTTCTTGTATTCTCATTCGGATTTGTAAGGCATCATTCTTTCCGGCCACAAGAAAAGAACAGACAATCACTACACTTGGGTGGATCATTATTGACTTTGCCCACAGCGACCATTTGTGAACTATTATGGATGTATATTCATTCTGTGGGAGCTATCGACCCCCTTCCTCAATATTCATTGGTTCATGGATAAGTTGGATATGACGGGATCACGCGCGCAACTTTACAACGGCTTCTTGCTCTTGTTTACGTTTTTCTCCTGCCGCTTGGTCTATGGCACCTACCAATCAGTACGAGTGTTTGACGACATATGGGCCGCAATTAATAGCAATCCATCCGTCCAATCACTCAACTCCGTGGCAATGGAATTTGCAAGTGAGAACTCTACCGTCCCTCTGTGGCTCGGCGCAATTTACCTGGCCAGCAATCTTACACTCAATGGACTGAATCTTTATTGGTTCATCATGATGATCAAGGCAGTTCGCAAGCGCTTCAAGCCAGCCAGACAACCACAGACCAAGACTCAGGTTCACCCATCGTCTTTGGCGTCGGGCACGTCTGAAGCTGGAACTCAGATACATCGACGCAGGGTTTGAAAGGTGTCTGCTAACATCATCTGGCCGGGCTTTCTGCTTTTTAATAAGTGCCGTCATCGACCGCAACGGCCGCATGATGCCCTGCAACTTTGTTAATCAACCCGGATCTATGTCATTCAGTCGCAGCATGTCTTCCCTCGACAGAATTGAAAAATCGGGAAAGCGTCTCCTATCGCCACGGAAAACCGAACGCAGCATCTCAACAAAAACATACGGTTGTTGGGTTTGTTGAGTAATTATGATGTACAAAGCCCTCATCGACCAGACGGCCGGACGCTCAATCCTTGGTTTCTCTCTTCGGAGACCTTGCGCGATTAGATTACAGTTATGTATATAATTATTGCCAATATCATTGAATCCTCTTTAATAGATGTAATCGCACAACGCCTGCACTTGAGCCAGCGACGCAAACAAATCGCAGAACTAAAAATTTTTGCCATGCAGCCTGTACTATGTGCCTAATGCTCTGTACCCAAATTGCTTGTCACATGTGATGACATTTCGCGCGTTCCACACAGCACGGGGACTGGCTGTGTATATGATCAGAATCCAAATGGATTTTCGGGAGCTATTTTCAATGTGTCAGGAAATATCGTTGAATATCGTTGATCAGAGATTTCATGGCACTTACTGGCTTGTGATAGATTGGCTCGGCGACCGGTCTGCTGAGGCATCAAGGTCCTTGAATTTGGGGAAATGCCAAAGCGGACTGGTGGCGGTGGACCTGTTTTTTGAGGCTGTAGTGGTTGCGAGAAACCAGCGTTGCCACTAGTCTGCTGCAACTGTTCGTTGGGAAAACCAGTAATTTGCGGCTCCAAGGCCGGAGCTGATAGACTGATCATGTTGCCACAGGGAGCTGCTGTCTGGGTAAATGTAGAGGTTGATGGTGGGAAATGGGTTTGATATTCTATTGGTTGATGATTGATGGGTAAAAATTGATTATGCTGATTCCCCTCACGAAAGACGCCCACTCCTGCAGGACCCGTCATCATCGGATGTAAGATCTGCTGCTGGACTGGGACACCAGTTGTGAAAGGTGTCATGCTCTGAGGATGAAGGTTGACGGGCCCAGTTATGGCAGGTTGTAGCTGTTGATATTGTCCAGACAATTGTTGTTGCAATCTAGCTTGAGCCATATCATTGAGGCTTTGGCCTGGAGCGGCTTGTCCCTGTATTGTGCCAGTCACTTGAGCATTTAAGTATGGCGCGGCAAAGACGGAGGGCTGCTGTGTCAGTTGTGGTGTTGACGTAGGTCGTTGCGGCGGCGGCGGGAGCAGCAACCCCTGCGTCGGCGAGACTGAAGTTGGCACCAGCCGCTGGCTTAGAGGCGGCAGAGACGAGGTAGATCCCGGGGAATCTGAAGCAAGCGATGCTCCTTGGGATTGTGTGGACTTCGAAATTGCCGAGAAGAATGACGGGGTGGCGCCGGTAGGTTGTTGCGCCAATGGCTGTTCCTGCTCAGATTGGCGTGTCATAGCAGTCATCGCTGATGTCTTGGTCTTGCTTGGCTCAAGTGGCTCCGTCAACAGGGACAATTCCTTCAAGGAGCCCGTCAAATCAGTTGCGGTTTTGACTTGTGGGGATAAGACTGGTTGCACTTCAAGTGGTGTGACGGCCGAATTCGATGGAGCCTTCTGCTGGTTTGTGACAAGGTTACCTTTCACGTCCCACGCATCATCATCAAAGCCTGTCTTCGAATCTTTAGCCATGAGCGATCTAGTTGAGTTCGACATAGTCGCGGGGTTGCGGATGTTGGAAGAGGCGGTCTCGGGAGTCGTCAATGCAGAGGCATCAATTACGTCACTTGTTTGAACCGCTGGTGCCGGTCGACCTTTTCTGGTATTGTTTCGAAGCGCTCCACCAGGTCCAGAAAATAGTCCGCCTGAATGTGCATCGGAATCTTGATTGTTGCGCTCACGATTGAATTTCGTATCTAGATTACGCATGACTTTGATGATATCGCCCTCTCGTAAGCCAAGTGTCCGTAAAATAGTGGCGTTGACGTCTGGAAGGACACTCTCGTCCATAGAGTCCTTGGTGAAAGCCTGGGCATATCGTTCACAAAGCCCGACAGGAACATCGCAAGACAGAAAGAATTGAAACCAATCATACTCTGGCTTGACATTTTTGCTAACAGATGCGCCGGCTTCAACACCTCGTTTATCGGTTGTCTTCGACCTCTTGACATCCGCCAACGGTTTGTCGTCATCCAAAGAGATGCCTGTCATCTTTTCAACATACTCAAGATCGTCTCGTGACATTTTGGCTATTGGAACGGCTATCTTGACACCGTTCATTTTATGCAGATGAATTTTGTTGTCTTTCAGACCTAAAAACTGTGCATCGACACTAAACGAGCCAGATCGGTCAGTCCAGGTCCTCACCTTCGACGAATCGGGTCCTGGGTCGCAAAATTAGCCTGTGGCCCATTTAACATGCCAAATGGAGCGAAGTTTTAGACATACTTGATTTTGGCTTGGCATGGTTGTCCAGCTCGCTGCGTCCGTTCTCGTGCTTGCCTCGCTGTTGCCTCGAATTATTATTTGGTTCTCTTGCAACGAGACTGCTACCCCTCTCAGGATGCAAAGCTCCAGGTCCTACCTGTTGAGGCTCTTTGCTTGCCTTGATCGCGTCTTTTGTTAATCTGATTTCTTCTACCCGATTCTTTTCAACAGTGCCTCTTGCAAGGTCCGACTTATGGGTATTAGAAGTTGAAGACGATAGTACGGTACCAGTAATTTCGATGTAGCTACTCGGTACGACACCTTCCTTTCCATTTTTAAGTCTTGTTACCTGCCACCATTCCTCACTCTTGGAGTCATCTATGATCAACACTTCGTCACCAGCAGCCACAGTGACTTCATCGTCTCCTTGAGCCATGAAGTCATATAGTACTTGGCCTTTTGGCTGACGTTGTTGTGAGCCAGCCAATATCACTTCTCGTAGGCCTTGCGCACGAACTGCGCCAGAAAGTTCGGCCAGAGCAACTACAATTTCTTCGGCGGTGTCCTTGGCGCCAGCATGGAAATCAATGCTTTTGCTAGGACGAACGAGTTCCATGAAGACATGCTTCCCTTCTCTAGAATAGTGGGTCATTTTGTCCGCGGTCCATTCTTGTGGCGACTCGTCTTCGGCGTAATCAGGTGCGATGAGTATGGTGCCCGTGCCTAGGTTGATGCCTAGCGTGGTGGGCATCTTCTTTCGCTTGCCCATGATAGAGACCATCTCATTGATGTTATACATATGAAAACCTCCCGGTGTCCTTAAGACTTCTCCGAGATTGGGTGGTGCTTGTGTATCTTCAGACGTCTCGCTAGTTGGGACTTTCGATCGGGACCGATGAGGTAGTGTCGGGGACATGGCTTCGTTGTCGATGGCCTCGGCCTCGGATGTCGAAATCTCGCTACTTTGCGTGCGCATTGTTGCAGGTTGGGATGAAGCTGAAGGTGAGGATTCTGATGCTTCTCTTGTCGTTCTTGATCTACCATCCAAAGTACCTGACAGGGCGCTAGTAGGACTCAATGGAGATGGAATTGAGGATGTCCTCAACTCCGTGGAGACAACAACAGACTGAGGATGCAAGGGTAATGAGGAAGACGCAGCTGCAATTGGATTATCTCGAATTTCAGTGGTCTGATCCAATTGAATATAGTTCGCAGGAACGAAGCCGTATTCGTCATCAAGTCCAACAAGTATCCAATCAGGGTCTGACGTGTCGTAGACCTGTAGAATGGCCTCCTCGGGAAATGAAAGCTCTTCATCTGTTTGACGGGTGTACTCGTAAATTGCGCGCGCTTGTTTTAATATTGGTGCCTAGGTTTGGGCGCGAGAAATAAGCATAAGGACAACCGTTTACAAGAAAAAACCTGACTGAGACGGACATACCTCTTCGATATAATTGTTTGGCACTAGGCCGACAGGCTCATCTTCATCTTCAGCTCCAGCCTTCTTTTTCGCTTTCCACCACCCATCATTATCGCCCTTGTCTAGAACGTAGAGCACGTCGCCTTCAGTGATAGCCAGCTCACCTTCAGCTCGTGGCTCGTAGTCGTAAGCTGCAGTATATACTCCTAGAAAACCCATGTCGAGAACGCAGGACAGTTCGTGGAGCCAAACGACCACTATCAACTACACAACGGATCCTTGAAAGTCCTTAATTATGGCACAAAGACCGTGAGTGTAAATGCAGTGTGGCTGCAATTGACAGCGTCGCAGAGATAACGCAGTACGAAGAAAGCAACTGTTCGCAAATGGTGACGACGTTGGATTCTGTTTAGGTAATCTGACACATCCACAGTGGGTCGTAGGTAATTCCAAACATTTTCATATTTAGGCCTATCCTCATTAGGCACCAACTACACCTGGGGCACCCCACTCAGTGGTGGAGCTTATCATCCTAGCGGCCACTTAAGGAAATTTTAATGAATGTTAAAAAAGATGAAATAGTATAAGGTTTAAAGTAATAAAATAAGAGTATTTTGTTCTAATTATTATTATTATTACTATTATTATTATTATTATTATTATTATTATTATTATTATTATTATTATTATTATTATTATTATTATTATTATTATTATTATTATTATTATTATTATTATTATTATTATTATTATTATTA
>AFRA01000634.1:0-20814 GCA_000223055.1 Claviceps fusiformis PRL 1980
TCCTCCTCTCTCTCTCTCTCTCTCTCTCTCTCTCTTGCTCGCCCTCGCACTGCTTTCACAACACACATCGTCCTGTTCCTGCGCCCGCCCGCCCCCTCCCCCCCTCCCTTTTCTCCTCTCGATTCGCCCATTCGGCCGACTGAGAATGGGGTCCTAGAGCCTTCTAGTTCTCAACGTATTCGCCCTCCGCGTTCCTTCCTCCTAGCTCTCTCCCCCATCTGAGAAACTCGATTCCCCCGTCGTCGAATAAAGAGAAAAAAAAAAAAACAGCAACCCTCTCAGAACAGGCGCCAGCTGCGGAACTTTTTTTCGCCCGCAGTGTCGTCCTCCCCATCATGGACGGCACCGCGTCGGTGCCTGACGATGTCCTTGACTCGCCTCCGCCTCCGCAGAGACTTTTCGAGCGCCTCCGCCAGATAGCGGGATACACGTGGGACGAATCGCGGGATCCCATACACACGAGCTACGATTTCTGGTAGGTTCCGACAAACGTGCCGAAGACGGTTTTCGTTTTCCAATCACTGGTGTTCTTTCTCCTCTTCTTTCTTCCGGTTCCTCCTTGTTCTTCTTCTTCTTCTTCGGCGGCGGCGGCGGAGAAGCACAACATGAGCGCGGAGGAAATTGGAGAAGAAGAGGAGTGCGTGGCTGTGTTTGGGAAGTTTGCGTGCTTGTGGATGGAACTATGCGATGACCCAGGAAGAAACGAAAAAAAGAAAAAAGAAAAAGAAAACAACCTCCGAAAAAAACCGAAAAAGAACGAAAAAAAAAAGGAAACGAAAAGAAGAAAGAAAGAACGAAAGAAAGAAAGAAAGAAAGAAAGAAAGAAAGAAAGAAAGAGCAATATAAGAATCTACATCAAGGCCAAAGATTTTGAACGGCGCTGACCTTTGTGGTAAAATAGGCTCGTTCATGGAACTCGGTTTGTTTCTCCGGCAGTCACACACCCACCGCCAAACAACTCTTCTTGGCAAAACGAATCCTGTCCTGGCTCCGTGGCGAAGCTGCAGTCTGGCCGTCCATCACCCTCTCCCGAAAATGGCGACCAATGCCCCTTCTTCGAGACGCAAAACAACGAGACCGCCCCTCGAACACCGCAACCATTTCCGCAATCGATGTCCACGCCTACACAATCCATTGAACAGCTCCCTCTGGTGGAGGAACTTGTTACCGCTCGGGTATCGTTCCACACGATTCGTGAAGAACGAGGTTTTCAAATCGCCAAAAACATCACCGCCACCGCTGATCCGACTGGCTGTCATATTGTCAAACCCATTGATCTCATCCGACTCAATCCTGCACCGGGAGATCGTGGCACCATCACTGTGTGCATATATCAACATCCTGGCCACAATTTCTTGGCGGACATTATAGATTTTGGTCCGGCATGCTACCAAGCGCGCAGAGAGGGCGATGTCCTTGTCCCATACCGTGCCAAGCCCGAGTCGTCCGAACAGAGGCAACCGATGAGCCTCGAGTACTTCCTCGATTTTGCCATTGGCGCCGTTCAATGTCTGGAGATACTACATCATGGACAGGGTCTTGTACATGGTGAGATCCGGGCCGATGCTTTCCACTTCAATGTCGAAGAGAACAAGGTTCGCATCATCTCCTTGGGATCGGGTCTGCGCACTTTTGAGCACGGCCTGACGAGTACTGGCTGGTCGACGCTTTCCAAGGAGGTTGGCGTGAAGAACAAGCTTCTCTACATCAGTCCCGAGCAGACTGGCCGAATGCCGGCCGAGCCCGACGCCCGCACCGATATATACTCTCTGGGTATCCTTCTCTGGACTTTGTTGACACAGCAACCTGTATATACCGGGGAGACTCCCATGGACATCGTCCAAGGCGTGCTTGGTCGAAGAGTGCCCAACGTCGCCACCGTTCGGATGGACGTCCCGGATGTCATTGGGCGCATCATCCAGAAGTGTACGGCCAAGAATGTTGCCGACCGCTATCACTCAGCCAGCGGACTACGCCATGATCTCGCCAGTGTGCAGCAGCTTCTCCTGAACGGCGATTCGGCAGCGCTCAGGGACATGGAGATTGGCTCCAAAGATGTCTCATCCTTCTTTGTCTTGCCCACCACCATGATTGGGCGACACGCTGAACGAAACGAACTAATCAAGGTCATTGATCGTGTATCTCGGAGCCACTCGTTGAGCAGCAAACGTGCTTCCACCCGATTCTCGGAAGCTTCGAGCTTGATGAACGAGCGCGTCATTGATGATATTTCCAGCGAAGACGGTGTGAGCTCTGCCGATGGCACGACTCGGAGGAGCAATTCATTCACATACGCCGCGTCCGATGCCAAATTCCCTAGGAATGGCTTCTACCCGTCCATCTTGTCTGATTCCCGGACCCTGTCGAATGAAACGGTGTCGTCGGCTCACTCCGGAGCCCGGTCACGTCCGGTAAAACCTTGGGAGCGGCACCACTCCATGTCGCTGGATACCGCGAGCGCCAGCGACATCACTGGTCCGGACGGCGGTCGCCTCGGACTCAATGATTCCGGCGCCTCGAGTCTCTCGCGACAGCTGGGCACCGCCAAGTTCTCCACTAGGCGCGGCAACTGTGAAATCGTCACCATTGAAGGAGCTGGAGGCCTGGGCAAGAGCTTCCTCGTGCAGAGCGTCTTGGGCGAGGCTAGACGACATGGCTACTGTGCCACTGCCAAGTTTGACACGGCTCGGCGCACCGCATTTGGACCTCTGCTCAAGCTGCTGTCCTCTCTGTTCAAACAAGTCTGGGGCGAAAGAAACACAGAGACCCCCTTTCACCAGGGCCTCAAGCAGTACGTTCGGCCCGTGTGGCCCACGCTGCATAGAAAGCTCGGCCTGCCCGAATTCTTACTTGGCCCGCCCGATGCCCTGGGTAGCCCGATGCTCCGTCTGACGTCTCCAAATACGCCCCAACCATCTGGCAGCAACGGCACCTGCACCAGCACCAACAACAACAACAGCAGCAGCAGCAGCAGCAGCACCAACAACACCAACAGTGCCAGTAGCGGAAGATTTAGTGCCAAAAGACGGGGGTCATCGCCGGGCAGCTCACCAGGCGTCTTGAATCAAGCCGTGAACCACGCGTCGCAAACACCGCAAGAGTTCTTGTGCGCCGGAACTTCAACCAAAACGACGCGTCTCATGAATACCTGCTTGGATATCTTGCGCGTCTTCACCAATCATAAATTCATCTGCTTTTGTCTCGACGACCTGCAATTTGCCGATGATGAGTCGTTGGAGTTGATCACCCAAATGATTGGAGCCAAGATGAAGATGCTCATCATCATGACGTATAGACCCGAGGAGCTTTCGAGAGAACAAATGGACAAGATAATACATCCCGCCGACGCGGACGAGGTTTCTCGCAGCAATCGACCAAGGGTCACGCGAATCTGCCTCGCACCACTGTCGGAACCTGACATTGTTGACTATGTTTCGGCGACCCTTTCGAGGCCAAAGGACGAGATCATGTCTCTCGCACTCGTGATCCAATCAAAGACGGCTGGGAATCCATTCTACATGCGAGAGATGCTCCGCGCATGCCATCGCAAGAAGTGCATCTGGTACGACTATCATGACAGCATCTGGCACTTTGATCTTGAGAAATTGTTTGCTCAGTTCCAGGGCGAGAAGGATTATGACGTCCTGGACACGGGTTTCATCACCAGGAGGCTGGATGAGCTGCCACCGGCCGCGCGCGCTGTCCTCTCCTGGGCTGCCTTGCTGGGGACTTCGTTTTCATTTGAAATCATTAGTCGCCTGATGCAGGGTGAGTTTGAATACCGCGAGGACGACTGTGTGGACCAACAACGTCCAGACCTTTCGACGAAGCGCTCATACTCGGAGGCCGAAGCCATCGCCGGTCTCCAGGCCGCCATTCAGGCATACATCATCGTTCCAAGCGATGTCGACGACCTGTTCCGCTTCGCCCATGACCGATACGTGAATGCTTCGCTGGCACTGAAGGAATGCAGTAACTCGAGGCGTATGCACTTCATCATCTCCCAGACTTTGCTCAAGTATTACGCGGTCGAGGCGAGACAACGCGACAGCACGGCCTCACATATATGCGAGGCAGTGCCCATCATACTCAACCGCGTGCCTCTGCGACGAGCATTTCGCAAGCTGCTCATGGACTGCGCCCAGGCTGCGACAGAGAATGGTGCGAGGTCCACGGCCGCGAAATGCTATGGGGCTGCCATCGAGCTTCTGCAGGACCGTTGCTGGATCGATGGTACCGGGGACGTGTCCTACGATGAGACGATGCAGCTTTACCTGCGCTCGGCAGAGTGCCACTTGTTCATGGGGCAGCTGCAATCAGCAAATGACCTGCTGTCCGTCATCTTTGCCAACGTCAAGTCGGCTGTGGACAAGGCGCCGGCGTACGTGTTGCAATCACGGATCTTCGCGCAGAATGGCAATTCGCTGGCTGCTTTCATGTCTCTGAAGGAGTGCCTCGCCGCGCTGGGAGTCCTGCTCGAAGATGAGCCGACATACGAGAACTGCGACAAGAGGTTTCTCAAGCTTGTCAAGCAGATACAAGAACTGGATCGCCAGTCCTTGCTGCAGCCGCAGAAGAAGAGCGAGCCCATCACCGCGTCCATTGGAGCTGTTCTGGCCGAGACCGCGTCTGCCGCTTGGTGGAGCGATTGCTTGCACTTTTATCATTTGACTCTCGTCATGATGGACATGCATCTTTCTCGGGGCGCTTTCCCCCAATCAGGCATGGCCTTTCTCCACGTCGGTGTCGTCGCCTTGGCGAGGTTCAACATGGTGCAGTTTGCGATCGACATGGGTGCGCATTGCCAGCATCTGCTCTACTCGTCGCGGGACGCCTTCTCCATGGGACGTGGCAACATGCTGCATGCCATCTTCATCGGTCACGTCCAGTATTCGCTGGCGCTGCATGTCCCCCAGTTGGAGGATGCGATTGAACTTGCCTCTGTCGGGGGGGACCGCCTGTCCACGATCCTCAGCTTTGGGCTCTCCGCGATGACCAGGTTCTTTGCCAGCGACAATCTCGCCGATTTGGAGTCGTTTTGCCAGTTTGGATGTGACGACATCGTCAACTGGGCCCACGATACCCGTGGTGGCTCGCTTCTGGTCGCAACGCGGCAGGTCTGCCGAGCCCTGCAGGGCAAGACTTTTATACACGACCCTGTCCGGGTCATGACTGATGAGCAACACGACTCGGTCGCGTATAAGAGCTGGCTGACGAGCCAGACCCAGGAGAGCAACCGATCGTCCCTGTTTTACGAAGGCCTCGAACTTTGCGCCCTGTTCCTCTTTGGTCACTACGAGCGAGCCGTTGAAATTGGGGCTCGCTGCGTCGAGAAGCTGCACATGCTCTGGTCGGCTCGGAGCAGTCGACTGATTCTGCTCTTTGATGGGCTCGCTCGAACGGGCCAGCTGCTACGACTGATGCAAGACCCTCGATCGCGGTCCGAAGACTTCTCCGTACAGACGGAGCACGTTGTGGGCAAGTTGCGTGAATACGTGAACATGATAGAATCGTGGTCAACCGCGAACGATGTCAATTATCGCTCATGGGCGAGGCTGCTCAACGCCCAGGTGGCGGAGCTGTCAAAAGATCACGGTCAAGCCATCCAGGACTACGAAGACGCGCTGGACCATGCTGCCGAGCACAATTTCAGTTTCGAAGAGGCCCTGGGCAACTATCTCATGGCTGGCTTCTTCGTGCGACGTCGCGCGAGACGGTCGGCCCGAGCTGCCCTGCAAGATGCAGTCTGCCTGTATCGTCAGATTGCTGCCACGGGGGTCGCCGCCGCCATTGAGGAAGAGCACAGCCTTCTGCTCCACGGCCCTACGCGCAATCACAGGACGGCCGAAATCGGGATCCAGACGGACCTGGTGGCGGCGCAGTCGCCGCCTGGGCCCTATCGATCTGGGAACGGGGAGGACGGCGATGAGCTCACGCAGGTCCCGACGAACGCCATGTCCGACTCCAGGGGCGAGCGGATCGGGGCTTGGCGGGGATCGATGCGTACGCCGGCAGAGGACGGCGAGGGCCTCCCGGCCCTGGACATGATTGATCTGCACGCGATTCTTGTTTCTTCGCAGGTCATTTCGTCCGTGCTGCAGGTGAACGAGCTTCTCAAGACGATGTGCGATGTCATTCTGCAGACCTGTGGCGGTTCGGCCACGAGGGCCGCCATCATTGTTCAGGACGGCGACACGAGCAGCGCATCGTGGTGCGTGGCAGCGAGCGGCGATCCCGAAAAGGGTGCATCCGCGCACAAGCCAGGACTGCCTCTTTCCGGATCGACCCTGATTGCCGAGAACGTGGTTCTCTACTGCACGCGCTTCAGAGAGTCTGTCTTTATCCCGGACCTGTTGGCCGACGAGCGGTTCGGCAATGTGAGCGAGTCCTGGCTGCAGCGTTATCCGGGTGGCAAGGCCATCATCGCCATTCCCATCTTCCACGGCACAAAACCCTTGTTGGGCGTCTTGTACCTCGAGGGCGAGCCGGGCTCATTTACCGACCGGAACGTGACGGTGCTCCAGCTCCTCGTGAACCAGATCGGCATCAGCTACTCCAATGCCCTGTCGATGAAGAATGTGGAAAAGATCTCGGCCGAGAACCGGACCATGGTTGCCGTTCAGAAGCGTGCCCTGGACGACGCCAGGGAGGCGGAAACCAAGGCCAAGAACGCCGAGGCAGAGGCCAAGCGGAACGTCAAGCTGGCCGAGGAAGCCGCCAAGGCCAAGGCAATCTTTCTTGCCAATGTCTCCCACGAGCTGCGGACGCCGTTGAACGGCGTCATTGGCAACTCGGAGCTCCTCCGGGACAGCAACCTGAACAAGGAGCAGCTCGAGATGGCCGACTCCATCCGCGTCTCTGCCGATCTTTTGCTTACCGTGATCAATGACATTCTGGACTTTTCCAAGATGGAGGCCGACAAGATGAAGCTGTACATTATTGCCTTTAATCCCGAAGAAATGGTCCGAGAAGTGGTCCGCGCCGTGTCGTACAGCAATCGGGAAAAGACGTCCAAGAAGAATGTCAAGATCGTCCAAGACATCAACCTGCCCCCGATGCTCATCTACGGCGATCCCATCCGACTGCACCAGGTCTTGGGCAACCTGATTGGCAACAGCCTCAAGTTCACAGAGGACGGATCCGTCACCATCGGGGCAAGACTGGAATCGGAAACCAATGATAGTGCGACGCTCACGTTTTGGGTCAAGGACACGGGGATTGGGATCCCTGCGCAACAGCTCGCAAAGCTCTTCCAGCCGTTCAGCCAAGCAGACGCCAGCACGGCGAGAAAGTATGGCGGCAGCGGGTTGGGTCTGAGCATATGCAAGTCCCTGATTGAGATTATGATGAAGGGCAAGATCCAGCTGGAGAGCGAGGAGAGCGAGGGCACGACTGCCTGGTTTACCGTCACGTTTGAGAAGGCCAAGGCAGATGTGTCCGCGGGCGATGCGCTCGGCAAGGCCTCGCCGCCCATCGACCGCTACTCTCTGATGACATCCCCCTTTGACAGGGTTGCCTCACCGAATCCGTTCCTGGACCTGTCTCAGATCTCCAAGGAAAACGTGCGCATCTGCGTCGCGGAAGACAACCCCATCAACCAGAAGATTGCCATCCAGTACGTGCAGCGGCTCGGCTATCCCAGAGTCAGCGCGTATGAGAACGGACTCAAGGCCCTCGAAGGCCTGCGCCAAAAGGCCCAAGACGGCGAGCCATATCATATTGTGCTGATGGACGTGCAAATGCCCGTTCTGGACGGCTACGAGGCGACCAAGCTGATTC
This sequence comes from Claviceps fusiformis PRL 1980, assembly GCA_000223055.1. NCBI lineage: Eukaryota > Fungi > Ascomycota > Sordariomycetes > Hypocreales > Clavicipitaceae > Claviceps > Claviceps fusiformis. Next base: position 7,780 of record AFRA01000634.1, read on the forward strand.
GAAAGGACGCCATCGAAGCTGTTCGCCAGGTGCTTGTGATTGCCATGACTGCGTCGGCGATCCAGGGAGATAGGGAGAAGTGCCTGGCGGCGGGCATGAATGATTATCTTGCCAAGCCGGTGCGGTCCGAGGTATTGAAGAGGAAACTGGATGCCTATGTTAATGTTACGGTATGTTGCCTCTTTTCTTTCTTTCTTTCTTTTTCTTTTTCTTTTATTCTCTTTTCTTTTATTCTCTTTTATTCTATTCTATGTTACTTTACTTTACTATTCTTTATTTTATTTTATTTTATCTTATTCTTTATCTTGTTTTATTTCCTTTTTATAATTCTTTATTTTTATTTTATTTTTATTCTATTTTTATTCTATTTTTATTCTATTTTTATTCTATTTTTATTCTATTTTTATTTTATTTTTATTCTATTTTTATTTTATTTTTATTTTATTTTTATTTTATTTTTATTCTATTTTTATTTTATTTTTATTTTTATTTTATTTTTATTTTATTTTTATTTTTATTTTATTTTTATCTTATCTTATTTTTTTTTCTTTTTTCCTCCCCCCCCCCCTCTTTTATTTGCTATCTATGGCCAGTTTTTCAATAGTAGTCTAAACATCTGTTGCTAACCAATAATTTTCGCAGAAGTCGTGTACCGGTGGAGACAGTGCGCTCAGCTCACCACCCATTAGCCCCTTTACGTGCTCACCCGAAGCAAAAATAAATGACTGCTTGGAAAAGACGGCAGCCGATGAAAACACGGTGTATCAGGATACAAGAGGACCAAAAGACGGTACCAGCAACCATGTTCCGAATCCGATGCAAGGAGATGCTGTATACAACATGCCCATTGACTCAACAAGCCTTTTGGCCGTGGAGAATCCCGTCTTTAGTGCGAACCACGACAACGAGTGCGTAATACCCAGGAACGTACTGGGTCTGAGCAGTGCCAATTCGACCACCTTGTCCTGCAGCGGGACGTCGACCCATGACGGGCAGCCCAGAGATGCTGGCGGCGGCGGCGGCGCGAAAGAGGACAGGACGGGCAAACCTGCGAAGCCCGAGGGCTTGCTGATGAAAGAAGTATACGAGTCCGGCGTCAAGCAGGAGCATCCGTACCAACAATGACAATGCCGTCGGTGGTTTGGACAATAACACCCCATATTTCCAAGTATGATTATCTTGGCGGCGCGAATCTCGTTCTCAACACCAACACTCGAGGGTGCATTTGCGACATGCGTCAGTCATGCACCAAGAACAAAGGAAAAGCACTTCTTTTCTTTTTGGAAAAGATTATTATTTTTTTTTAAAAAAAAAGGCAGCAAAAGATCTTGGGCCATTCAAAAGAATGGATACAGATATGCTTCGCTGAGATACGGCGATTCCTCTAGAGCACACAAGTGCCGTTCAAACGCGCCCAGAAACGTCCAGATGTTCTTTTGCAATTTTTTTTTACAATGTTTCTCGTTCATAGCATGGCCTAGCCAGCGTTTCACAGGTCACAACGGCTCCTGTTTTACGCAATTTCGGCCTCGTCGTTTCTCGGCATGCCCTTTTGCTGTTTTCGTTTCTTTCTTTCCTTCCTTTTTTTTTTCTTGATTTTTTTTCTTATCTTTTATCCTTTTCTTTTCTTCTTCTTCTGGAGCATGTACATCATTTGTTTTCAATTGGTTCCGCCAAAGCCATTCGTCCGGGCTCCAGGTACGGGATACCTAGGCTGAGACAGGAAATGGCATAAGCGGTTCACGACGAAGAAAGTAGATGATTTTTTTTTCCTTTTTCCCTCTTTTCCCCTTTTCTTCTTCGTTTATTCTTTTTTCCCCTTCCTTTTGGTCTTTCTTGGGAGGCCATGCCATCTGTGTTTGAAAAATTTCCGGGCCTTGCGCATTGCTGAATAGAAAATTCCCAAAACGTGGTATGTTGTTTCTCCACGGGTTATCGTCGTCGTCATGGATGGTGGATGGGGGGTTTGCGTTGAATTGAATTGAATTGAATTTGGGCGAGCTTTGTAGAAGCGGAAGTGAATGTGGGCGAAAAATGGGATAGGATAGACATTGGCAGGATTTATACACAGTATTTGACGTTTCTCTGCTGGGACCTCACCAGAAGTAATTCCTGCCGAGTACCCCACGGCGCACTAATCCATTAAATTGAGAAAGTAAGGTTACGGTCTGGGAAACAGGGTTTCCCTCACGCCAACACTAAGCAGAGAACGACTTCGACGCTACCCATACCCGGACATTCTTCGCGAAGAATCCTTGAGGCGTCGCATCGGGCAAAGACGCTGATGCTCATGAGTTACGGTTGCGTATTTGGTACGGGACGGTCTATGTTTACGCTGCCTGCTGCGTGCCTGCTTTTCCGAGTTTATCGTTTATTTGAGAGGATGGAGGCTGCCTTGGCACTGGCATGGTGTCTGGTCGGATGGGGAGAGTATGGGGGTGTTGGGCCGAGAGCTCGAGGTTGGAGAGGTGCACTTGAGATGGAGTCTGAGGGATGAGGGATTCGTGGGTTGTGTGTCCTGAGGTACCGGAGGAGAAGATGGTTTATCCCTTGGACAAGTCCCGAGGTAACTGAGGAGATGGTTTATTCCTTATATGTCTTTCAAGGGAAACAGAGATCTTCCTTATATTTTCTCCAAGGAAGAAGATGAATTAGCTTCTTATACCTTGTATGAAAGACAGATTCATCGCTTATATGACCCAGGTGTCTAAGGAGAAGATGGTTTATTCGTTATATATCTCCATAGATTATTCCCTGTGATCTCCCAAGGAAGAAGATGGATTATTCCCTGTAATCTTCCATACGAGGTGGATTTGTTGCTTCTAATATCCTGAGCTATCTCGGCGAGAAGATAGCCGTCCCGTATGTGTCTCCTCAGGAAGAAAATGAATTAGTCCCTCGTGTCTCCTGCGGGAGATGGATTTGTGGCTTATATGTCTCCTGAGGCATCCGAGAAAAGATGGATCGTTCCTCATGCCTCATGTGTCTCCCCGAGGTCAAGTTCCTTGCCAGATCTAGTCACCAGGGCATCAAACACGTCCTAGCCATTACAGAGTTGTTACGGCCCGAGGCACTACCACAGAGGCATGCCATGGGGCCCGAGAATGAACAACCTGGGCCATACGTACCCTTGACCACATTGTGTGACATTGAGCGTTGCACTGCCTCTGACCTTTATGAGGCGTCGCGCACGCGGCTGATGCTGATAACCTGAGTAGGATCCAGTACGTATGACGAACAGGTCTGGTGGATACGCCGTGTAGGCTTTTTAGCATTAAATATAATTTCTTTTTTTTTGTCCTTTTTTTTTTCGTCCCTTTTCTTTTTTGTATTTTAATCTTAATTTATTATCTTTTTTTTTTCTTTTTCTCTTCTTTATTCCTTCCTCCTCGTTATATATATAAACTTCTTTCTGTTACAATCCCACAGGAACCACCTATGCAAAACATGGTTCTTGCTCTCACTAGCTAGAAACCAACAACTTGAACTACACATGCACTTGACTAGCCCACGTGCAGTATCCAGCACAGAACAGTTTCTGGCGGGCATACAGTGTAGGCTCTTCATCATAGGGATGTTATCTGGGGAGGCGGAGCTTTGCCTGCGTTTTGCGTGATGGTGCAAAGCGTAGGGAAGACGTGAAAAGCGCAGTTTCCCACTTTGTCCTTTTTTTTTTTTTTTTGTCTTTCTTTTTTCTTCTTTTTCTCTGTTAAGATGTATATGATGAGGCTATTAGGTAGTGAGCCTAGATAATATGACTATTCATGAAACATCTCTCGTTGTGTTATCTAGTTATTCGTTCGTGGAAGTAGTAAGGGATTATAACATCCTGCCGTGTAGAAGTGTGGTGTATGAAATAAAAGGTTGGTACAGATATTAAGTGGCGGGTTTCTTGCTGTGCGAATAGATACGAGCATCAAAGATTACGTGTACGTACTGCAGCCGCAGCTACTGGCGAGGCCCGAACGAGAAGAGGAAAAGATGGCTAAGCGAAGAAGCTGGCAAAAAGGCAAAACAACAGCTGACAAAGAAGAAGCCAGCCGACGTTCTCCCTGCCCCGAGGATGTCGGGAAACTCGGCTGGTGTAGGGCTCTAGTTTCTTTTCTAGTCTTCTTCTTCTTCTTTTTCGATGTACTGTTGCAGGATTAGTGTCGCACTGTAAGCCTCTGTATTTACAAAGGGGCGGCGGGGAGGCTGCAAAAAAAAAGGAGGACTGCTCTAGGCAGCCGCCTAGAGAAAATACTCGCAGCTTGCGAAGAGGCTGATGAAAAAAAAGCTCGTGAAGAAGAAGCAGATGAAAAGAGGGGAATATAACCTGCATAGAAGCTAACAAGAAAGGAAGGAAAGAATAAGCTAATAAAAGAGATATAAATAGCTTATAGAGAAGCTAATAAAAGAGGGGGAAATAGCCAGTATAGATGCTTATAGAAGAGGGAGGAAAGCTCATAGAAGAGGGGGGAAAGCTCATAGAAGAGGGGAAGAAGCTTATAGAATAGGGGAAAAAGCTTATAAAGAAGGGAATAAAAAGAGAGGGAAAACAGCTTATAAAGAAGAAGATAATAAAAAGAGGAAAGAACAGTAAATGAGAAAGAGTACAAAAAAAAACCTTCTTATAATAAAGGTGTTACGTGCTGGATGTCACACGTAAATGGGGGGGTACTCACACTATAGGTGTGGTACGTTACGAAGTCATAAGAAGAAGGAACACTCAAGTCATAGACAGGTGGTCAAGTGTATGTATGGTTGAAGTTGTCTATTACAAGAAGAAGGGGGACGGAACACGGAACCCCCCTATATGTGGTGGGTTTTGTCTGCGTGTACGGACTGTAACAAAAGGTAGCAAAAAGAGGGAAAATACAGATTGTAAAGAAAAAGTTTACAGAAAGAGGAAGGGGAAATAGCTTATAAAGAGGGTAAGAAAAGAAAAAGAGAAAAAAGAAATAGCTTACGAAGAGGGTAACGGAAAGAGGGGCAACATAGCCAGTGAAGAAGGTGAAATAAAGAAAAATAAAAACAGCTTACGAAGAAAATCCTAGGAGCAGGATACGGAACGCTCTCCCTGTGCCTAGGATGAACGATGCATTCGGCCGGCACAGGGCACAGGGCGCTAGGACACCGCAAAGGCTATCGATGTGTTCATAGGAGCGGCTGTGTTATGCCTGGGGAATGTGACGCGTTGGCTGCTTCTGTGATGCTGATCCATTCGGGCAGCCATAAGGATCTAGTTGGGTATATATTCTTTTTCTTTTCTTTTGCTTCCCTCTCCGTCTTCTTCACCCCCTCACCCTGTCTCCCTCAAGCACACGACGCCACGCCCTGCGGGACTTGGATTCCAGCCTTCACCCCACAGGCAGTGCGGACGTAAAGCCCTTCGATGCGAAAGAGCGGCTTCGTTTCCATCCTTGGTGCGATACGGGTGCTCCAGGGGGTTTGATTTGGATCCGTCACCGATGAAAATAGCATTGGGGACTCATGTGCGGCGAGGGAGTGAGGGTCCGAAATTTTCATGTCGTAGAAAAGATGACGTTGAGCCACTTTACCTAGATGTGCTGCAGGGATTTGTGTCGCGGAGGTGTCGGTCATTCATTGCGCGGCTACCGTAGTAGGTTGGAGTTTCTAGCTATCGTGTTGTCAGGAAGTGAGGGCCAGTATCATGGAGATGAAGACGGGGAAAAACAAGAGTCAATCAGGTAGTGTGTCTCTTTATCGGGATTTGCATTCTTGAATCATTGTTATGGTGAAAGGCTCTGGGGGAAACAAATACGGTTTGATGTCATGGAATACAGCTTGTCTACGTATTTGTGTCTTGTCAGTTGTATGAGGTTTCTCTCTCTCTTTCTCTCGCTTTTTTTTTAATTTGAGAAAAAGACCAAAAAAAAAAAACACCAAGACAGACCAGCGCGCCTTACGTCATCCCTCGAATCGCGCAAGCTCGTCACAGGACCAACTATCCTTTTTGCTCGTCAATAGACACATATACATGTATGTCCATGTTTGTGCGGCCTTTCTCTGGCACACATGATCGGATGGCCATGTACGTCCACGCATGGCTGAGCCGCGAGCTTACGTACGAGGACTAGATCCTACAGCGCGTTCCCCAGTGTCAGCGTCAGCCAGCGGCAGCATCCTGAATTTTCCTTGATTTATTCCTTTGTTAGTACTCTTGATGCGCAGCGCCCCAAAGGAGACGGTTGCAGATGCGAATGCGGGATGCGGATGCATATGCATATGCATATGCAGAACATGATGAAACATCGTCTGGAGTCTGGTACGTCGTGACGCGTGATGGGTGGGAGGGTGAGTTGAAAGGTGCGCCATCGGCATGTGAAAGGGATCAGCAGAGAATAAAGGGAATGAGAGGGGGGATCAGAGTAAGAGAAGAATAAAGGGGTCAAAGAAGAATGAGGAAGAAAATAAAGAAAAAGAAAAGGCCAATGTGCGAACCAGGTTGCATGCATCGACAACTTCGAACTGTAGGACCCTGGCTCTCGACAGACTTCCTTTTGTGGGATTTTTTCTTTGTTTTTTTTTTCTAAAAAAAACTGAAAAAAAAAGAAAAAAAAACCACTTCAGGTCGAAGGGGTCGGCAATCTTTCTGTGCGTTGGACGGTTGGACGACTTGCCCGCACACCCCCCCCCCCCCCTCCCGCCCCCAAATATCTTCATTAGCGAGAATTATACGACACATACGACCATGTGTTTACGTACGTATACACTGTATGCCTGTAAATTGTATGGTACGATGTACACAGGGAATTGGTGCGTAGGGATTCACCCGTCATGCATCGTGCATCGTGCATCGTGCGCATCATCCGCGTTGCGAATGTGGATAGTCGTGCCGCAACACCCACAATGCGACCCACGTTTGTCAATAAAGAGTCCAAGACGCGCGGCGATATTGCTTCTTGTGTCTGGACCGTTTTCTTCTTCTTCTTCTTCTTCTTTTCTTCTTCCCTTGCAAGGGGGGCCCTGCGAGTCCCCGCAGCCGCCGGCACCCCATGACAGCGGGAAATGCAACAGATCCCAGCGGATTTCCCGTGGCCCTCGCCTCCTCCATCTCGGTGCAAAGCTTGGTATAGCTTGGTTTTCCAATGGTAGTCTGACCCAATCGAGTTTGGATTGGGGCAGTTCGTCCGAGGGGCCGTCCATACAACGTGGTTAAAACCTGCCGAGGTTGGTCAAACATCCGCCATCCATGCCTTTTTTGTTCCTTTGGGGACCGGTTGTTTTTTTTGGAAAAAAAAAAAAAGTCAAAAAAAAAAGCAGTTTTCTTCGGGATTGAATGTAGAAAATGCCCTAGTCCCTAGTCAAGTGAAACAAGGTTGGCAGCCGCCGTGGCGCCATGCTGCTCATTGTTCAAAAACGCCACGCTTTCCGATGTGACCATGGCTTAATACACCCGTTGTCGTGTCTCTGCCTGGCTGGCAAAACAAGGCAGCGACGTGTGTGGTCGACCACAGGCCAGAACATGGATGGAAACATGGTTGATAGTGCTTCTCTCTCCTCCACGTTCTTTCTTTCTTTCTTTCTCTTTATTTCGAAAATAGAGCGATTCGCTAGCTTCTGTAGCCTCGTCAGGGATTGCTGACATCCTGATTCAAACATTGTTCCCACCCGCATGCCAGAGAGTCCAACAGTTAGCGCCAGTTAACTTGATTTATGACAAGTCGGCCCAAGGACCAGTTAGCCTGATAACGGGATTCACGGGCCAGAGAACGGAATAGAATGAAAATAACAACAACAACAACAATAATTATATGTGTAAGAATTATAGAAAAAAAAAAAGGACAGCCTCTGCAGCAGCATGCAGGTCAGTTGTATTGCGCTTCGCACACGTGCAATGCTCACCTAGTAACGGAGTAACGAGTTATTTTACTCTGCTTCATTCTCCGCTTTTTAGTCCCCTCTCCTGACCGAGATCCGAGATGAGATAGCAAGCAGGTGCCAATGGTCAAGTCAATCTCATGAGGCTTTTACCATGACTTTTTATCCCCAACGATTCCGCGGGGTCACAATCATTCCGGTCGTAGTGGGGCTTCAAGAAAAGCATGTAAAGAGCACGCTTCTCATCCCAATTTTGGAAGCAGACATCAAAGTCAATGCGCCAATGCAGCCAAGTTCAATAAATTCCATAGCGTTTCATCCAAAATCGAAACAGGCAATCGTTCTTGTCCCAAACTGGACTTGCTCCAAGCCATGCTTCACTTGTTGCAAGATCTACCCCTTGTTGATTTGCGACTTTCTTTGGGATTGTGTGTCGCCGTCATCAAAAGAAAAAAATTCGACTGCAATCGTTCTAGTGAAATCCTTGGCCATACTGTCATATTTTTTTCGCCACATATTCCCTCTCTCCCTCTCTCTCTCTTTTTTTCCCAGCACCCTGTCACACTGTATGTAATATGTACATACAATGTCCTGTATGTCGTAGAAATCACGATGTGTTTGGCCATGACGGGAGTGTCCACAGTTCCATACATATGTATGTACATGCATGTATGAGAGCATATACATACCTACATATTACATATGTATGCAGGTATGTCTGGTGCCATGAGCTGCTCGCCGTCACTTGAACTTTTGGCGGTAGTACAGCAAAGGCCATCCAATGCTGTTTTCGCATCCCGGGGGTGTCAATGTCTGCATTCAAGTCCGCAATGGCCGCGACGACGTAAACTCCAGCCGTGCTTGGCAATCTGCGCCTTGGCACTGGAAGGAAACGTGGACGAGCTTCGGCCGGCGTATCTCATTCAAATGAGGTCAGAGCGGACTAATATAACAAGGGCGTCGTAATCTCAAATTGCTCACTTACTTGCCAATCCATGTAAAATCATGGTTGAGGAATTTGTACGGAGCAAAAAAAGTATGAGCTCGCAAGTTTCATGACTTTCGGCGCTTCATGACAGCAGAGTCCAGACCAGACCGCGGGACGTTTCGGAAACTTCCCTAGCTCTTGACCACGGCAGTAGCCACATAATCTACTCGCCCTACCTTCACTCGTGGGCCGTGAGTTGATTGCGCGCGTAAGCTGCCTACTAATAACTAATAAGCAGACAACTCAGACTCGTGCCGGCACCCATCTCGGTACTGACCCACCAAAATGTCTTACCTAGGTAGGTACTTGGGGGGAAAGAGGAAACGAGTTGAGACGACCATCGTATTCTGTGTCGCTGTTCCGTGTTGCACGAGACTGCATGAAAATGCCCAAAGCAGGAGACCAAAGCCGGCAGACCCCAGCAAATATTCTTCCTCTCCCCCGGGTTTGTCGGTCTTGATTTTTTTTTTTTTTCATATTATTATTTGAAAAAAAAAGAAAAGAAAGAAAAACACAAAAAAAAAGAAAGAAAGAAAAAAAAAAAAGAGAGAGGCTGTCATGTCGCAGTATGGCAGCTATCTACCAGATAATGGATGAGCATGCGACGTAGGCCGAGTTCCCACTTGGTTTCATCGTGGACGGAAATGACGACGGGGCACATGTATGTATGTACATACATATGTACATATACATGTTGTATCAGTTACAGTGCGTGTATATACATATGTCATGTACATACATTACATACATACCTAGTATGTATTTGCAACGTGGCAAAGGACCAAGGTAGCCTTGTTTCTGCCAAAGAAATAATGAGATAGTCAGTGCTGCTCTTGTCCAACGGGCTGATGATGACGGGAACCGTCCATAGATCAGCCTCTTTTGACCAAGGGATACCTGCATGACTCTTCTCTCTTATTGCTGTGCGTACTGCATGACGTCTGCTTTTATCTGTAATTCAAGATTTTCGGAAGTCCACACCATGTTCCGCCTATTTGTCCGCAGTGTAACGGCGGCTAGAGCGGACGGAAGAAGCATATCGTAGGCATTTCATCTGTCGTGGAACAAACCCGGAATATTTTGGCATTTGATCTGAGACAACCATTTACCACTATTTCCAGATTGTACGGCACAAGCACAGGACCAGGAAAAAGAAAAAAAAAAGAAAATGTTGGCGCGGCTAGAAGCGCCTCTCGCTGGTTGTTTTGAGGATGACCCTCGAGTCCCGAGTGAAGACTATTTTTTGTCGGCGCTCAACTTGGCTGATGGTTCAACGTCTTGGCAAACGCTGGTGGCTAACCGAGTTTATTTGGTTTCCCCACAAATGTTCGGGACAACACCGTCCACCGTCGGCGAGACCAAAAGAACAAGAACAAAAATAAAAACAATGCGCCGTGGCGTCCAAAGGCCATGTGCAGGCTGTGCTGCTGGCGTGATCATTGAGCAATTGTGCAATCGGCGGCCAGGGTGCAGACAAGCCAGACGAAAGCTTAAAATGCCATGAAGTGGCTGGTGCGCGCGCGCGCGCGTGTGTGTGGCAGGCGATGCAGCTTTACTCAAAAGAGCTGAGGAAGTGCCTATCGTGCCATTTTATATGCCAAGCGTAGAAATACGACATCCCAAGCTAGATACCTTGGCATTGTCCCAGCGTTTTGTTTTGTTTTGTTTTGTTTTGTTTCGTTTCGTCCCGGTTCGTTTCGGTTGGATTTGCGCCTTGCTGTTATAGTGCTGCATGAAATCCATTGTTGGGGCATATGCGATCAGCCAGCCAGCCAGCCCGCCGACGGGACCACGTTGAATGAATGCAGGGCTTGGTAAGACGGCAGCAAAGCGAGCGGGCTTATTCAGATCTCTTGGCAGCACGAGAATGGCCATTCTGTGCGACTGCGTCGAGTCTGGTGAAGCTGCATACCACTCCGTATTACAGGCAGGAGTTTTGGAGACGCAGGTGGGAACTTTTTCATGGCAGCCATGGTGGGTGTCAAGGCGGGCATAATCCAGATGAGACCAGACGCAGCCACTCTGTGGAAGCTCGCATAAGTGCCATGAGATTTCATCGTTGTTGGGAGCACGTCTCAATGTGGCGCCTGCTGGTGGCTGATGGTCATGGGTTAGCCACGGGACTTGGCGGGTATTGAAAGGCAACGTGGCTAGCACAAACGGTCCTTGGCTCCCTTGCAAGCGGCGGCACCCATTGTTTCCCAGGATGTGCCGTCGACTGCCCTACCGCGCCCTGGGGGTGGGGGGAGTGGCGGGCTCATCGATGCAACTTGGCTGGATCCCGAGGTGGCGACGGCTAATAATATGTATAAGTGGTAGCGAATATTTTGTGGCAGAAATGGCGGTGCGCCAAAATAGGACGTGCGGGGTCTGGAAACGGAAAGGACAGACAGGGCAGGGCGAAGAGAGGCAAGGCTAGGTAAGGACAAGGAAGAATCTTTTCTTTTCTTTTTTTTCTAAAATAAAAGAAGAAGAAACAACAACAACAACAACATCAGAGACACACATACAAAACAGACGTTGAAAAAAAAAAGGAGGGTCCTCGATGGTCGCAGACAAGAGGGAATAACCTCATTGTCATTGCCGCTTCCCACAAAGAAACTGCGTATCTTGGGCATGCAAGTGTTCGGAGTCAGGACAGGCCGTGTCGCAGCTTTCGAAGAAGAAACAGAGCGAAAAAGGCCAGAGGCTGAAAATAGAAAAAGGGAAAAAGGAAAATAAAACTGCCAGCTGTCGGCAGACAGGAAAGCTAGAGCAGCATTGAAAACAATAGGCCGCGTGGCTGGCGTCGTGTCTCTCAGGCCTCGGGCAGTGAGCCGATCGAGTGGCAAAAAGATGAGGTGGATTGGCGAGACGACGTTTGAGATGAAGTGCATGCCTCGAAATGGTGGTGTAGAGCACTGTAGTCGAGCCGAAAAGGCATGGACAAGGATTGAAGCCTGGCTTGAGCGTCTCTGTCCTGTCGTCTCGGCAAGCTGATCAAGGCGATTTATTGGATGCCATGATGCATTGTCTCGCGCCCTGATGCGATGAGACACAGGACTAAAGGCCCGCGTTCCCAATGGCCCAATCACGTCCAGCAGAAGAAGCTAAACCATGCTTGCCCGGGATGAGCTTGTCAGGCAAGGCCAATTCAGGAAGTGTCAGAGCCTCTGGCCCAAACAAAGTGAGTGTTGCCCGGATAGCAGGACTCCTGGCACTCGCTGGCACTCGCGGTTGTCCCAAACCAAACGCTGTGTGCGTGTCCCGGTGGTGGACGGGACGCGGACTTGACGGCAAAGCGTAAACGGCGTCAAGTTTTCAGCTCAAGCTGGAGCTATCATGCCGATATTTGTATGTGCATACGTACACGTGTACATTGTATGTATGCACATATGAAGGACCAGTGACGCCTTTTAAGTTGACTGTTGATATGTCACTCGGAAGCCGATGCAGCAAATGTCATGGGATTCGTCTTGGACCTAGAGGCCAGTTGGCAGTCGGTCAACTTCTGACGCTGGTGTGATGCGTTGAGATTTGAGGATTCCGCGTTGGAAGGAGGCAGGACCTATCTGGATGACTGGGATAGAAACGAGCAGACTGGCGATATGGTGGGATTTTGGAAAAGCGGCGGATGACGGCGAGTAAGGACGAGGTCGATATACAAAAGCAGAAAGCAGACGAGCAGACCAGAACAACATGAACATGGGGCCACGAAGCCAACGCGAGCCTAAGAGCCTGGCTGGCTCGGCCGGCGGTGGTGGAGGCGTGGATCCAGGGATCCAGTGCTACGCTGTGCTCGCTGATGGAGGAAACACCATGGTTTTCTTCTTCAATGATGCCCGTTGTGGTGGCGCGGTTGTTGTTCTCTCAATTCAATGTTTCGCTTATGAGGCTGCTCCTTCCCTGGATTGCTCCTTCAATGGGCTGTTCCTTCCCTGGGTTCCCGGTGCCGGGGCGGGCTTCTGGCCGTGCCTGCTTGTTACGCTCGCGTCGCTTTTCTTCCCCACTAGAACAGATTCTCCCGGTGCCGGTCGTTCCTGCACAAAAAGACAAGGCAGGCAGGGCAGGCAGGCAGGCAATTCGACTGCGAGCTTCCACGCGTCAATTGCATTTGGTTGATTGACGATTGCAATTTGCTGCCTCTTTTCTTTTCTTTTCTTTTCTCTTCTCTTCTCTTCTCTTCTCTTCTCTCTCTCTCTCTCTCTCTCTCTCTCTCTCTCTCTCTCTCTCTCTCTCTCTTC
>AFRA01000635.1:0-20751 GCA_000223055.1 Claviceps fusiformis PRL 1980
GAGGGTATATATGTGGCACTCATGCTCATGGAGTCGTTTGTTCGGGACGGGGGAAGCATGCTCATCGTTTGGCCGGCTGCCATTTGGGCATGTAATTTTGGATTGTACGGCTGATGCTGGTGTGCGGAGGGAGGAGGCGGAGGAAAGCTCAAGCCCGTTCGGCCATCGTAGAGCTTCCCATAGTTCGCATGCCATGAATGCTGCGGACCGAACATGTTGCTGGGAGGAGGTCCGGGAGGAGGAGGCATCATGACGCCAGTCGCCGCACCAGGCAGCGTACCGGGATATCTTGGCGGAGGAGGCGGCATATTCATGATGGTGTTCATGGAAGTAGGCACTGCCATGGGAGGAGATATCGGCGGCGGCGGCGGAGGAACTGGAAAAGATCTTGCGGGATCATTGCCCGAGACATGTCTTTGGCCGCCTTGGTACATGACGTGCGGTAAAAAGCGGTGCGGGCGAGCGCCGCCCCCGCTGTGCAAAAGAGAGAGAGCGTCCTCGCCTCTTTGATGTTGGTCGTCAAAACCTGTGGCGAGCAAGCTCGATCGCTGAGGAGGAAAATGCGACGTTTGCTGCCCTCGAGTCTACGAAAGAAAGCGATTGATGGACGAAGCCTGCCGCTGCGACAATGCGGGCTTGGTCGAGATTCTTTTTTTGCTTGCAGACGGCGACAAGGATGTTGTGCGGCAAGCTTTTCGTTCTCGCAGCAAGACCTCAAGCAAGACCTCATTTATCTGCCAGAGGCTATCTATGTATGTCTGCAGTATCGTTGGAGATGCGGAGTCGTCGCGAAGAATCTAAAAAAAAAGTAGGCGACAACGATCTGCAGGTGTCAATGTTCCGGCTCGGTGAAATTGAACAACGATGAATTGCCCCTGCCGTCTCTGCAATCGAATGGCGGAGTCAAATACATACTCTTCCCAGACGAGAAATCGTTTCCATCCCGGACGACGGGGTGGATGAGGAAAAAAAAATGGTTGGAGGACTCGGTCGGATGAACAAGATGAAATTCTGCACGATGATCAATTGCCAATATTAATAGAATATTAATAGCACACCCCGCCTCAATCCACCCTCTCGGTGGGCCGACAGCGTCCAACAGCGCCCAACAGCATCCATCAGATTCAGCATCCAACGGCGGTCAACATCGTGGATGGGCGCGTAAATTTCCCATTGAGCGGAGATTCCAAGCGCACCCCTGGATTTCGCCAAACCCGGAAAAGCCAACTCCCAGCGCATTCTAAATATAGGAAGAGCCGCTCATCATTTCTCTTGACATTGTTTTGCCATTTCGCTACATGCTCATGTACGCTGTATGTATGTGCACACAGGTAGCTGTTACTACGTCGTCCTCGTCTCCTTCTTTCCCCGGTTGTTTTCCCATTCACTTCAAAGTTGGTCGTCTATGTTTGGAAGACGGGCTTCTTGAAAGGCAAGAGTGCATCGTCATGCCATGATGCTTAAATGGCGTGCTCGATAAAACTTGCCTCATCGAGACTGCAGTTGATCATTTAAAACGCGCACGTGGTATTTTCTCTCGCGAAATTAGATGGGCTTAAGGTTTTTTTTTTTTTTTTTTTTTCAACAATGGGCTACTTTCGAGCAAGTTTTTTTCGTTTGTCTATGAAGCCTTTGCGCCGTTCTTTCTCTTTCTGTATTTATAATGGCTTTACACTATGAGAGATTCTACGAAGTAGGAGAGAAGAGTTCCCGGCCAGAGAACAAGTTGCCTACGTCACATGACAAGGCAATTCCCAAAATTGAAACCATAGCCCCGTTGACACTGTTCCAAATATCCTGCCTCTTCCGCAGACCCTTCTGCGACATTGTGTTTCCTCACAACGCCTCGAATGGTGAGAGTGTGCTCTCCCTCCGGATGCCACCACCTCAGACGCTGAAGCATGGGACCTTCGCTGTCATCGAAGCTGAGTTCCCACTTGCCCGCGGATACTCTGACCTCGCACTGATCGTTGGGGAAATGGAACTCGGGAACAAACACAGTTGTGGGTGCAGCATCCTCTACAGCCTCCGGTGCCTCGACTTTGAGCTCGTACACGCAGCGGCGAAGGTCGAAGCCTGTGGACAGCACGTTGCCGGCTACTGCTGTCGGCGTCGGCCGAATAAAGGCTTCTGCGCCCCGAAGCCCGGGAGCGTTAGTCAACTCGGGGTCTTTGGCGGAGCGGCTGGAACTAATGGACGGGCTTGTCAAAGTGCGCTGGAGGTTCCCTGGAGTGATGCTTTCGTCATCTCCGATTTCTATTCTGCTGTTATTCATGGTTGGCGGCTTAGAGAGGCTGTTCACCGATTCACTCGGAGTCCTAGTGCCATTCGGGAGCGGGGACAGACAAGGTAGCTTGTCGTCAATGGAGTGTATGGACAAATCTTCTCCGTTCCACTGGTCACCTCGCTCGTGGTCATTAATAACCGTGTATACCCAAAGACAGTGTCCCTCAATTTGAGATCCTTCCACACCAAAGTAACTTGCATCGAGGGCGGCCGACTGGCTCGAATAATCACCAGTCTTGTACGCCTTCTTTTCGTCCATGTCAAATGGGATGCCAAACTCTGTAAGTAGGCACGGATGCTTGCCCGTCCGGTCCAGTCCTTCTTGCCGAAGCGTGGAAAGCTGGTCTCTGAGGCAATTCCTTATCGCCGTTTCGCCAATTTTGATCGCGAAAGCCGGATGAAGATATCTGCCGCGAAGAACGCCCACCACATCGACATTCCACGTACTGTTCCAGTGTTTCGTCATCAAGGTGATGCCGTCGTAGAAGTGCGGCGTAAATGCCATCAGTGGATCGTCATCCTCTGTCCCTTTGATTTCAGGCGGGAGCTCTAGAGTAGGATACTGCATCAGCATGATACAGTTCTTGTGTTGAGCTCGGCAAGCCTTGCTGTACTTTCGCCAGAAATCCATGAAATATGTATTTGTGAATTCGGCATAGTCAATGGTCTTGCCCGTGCGCGGATTCTGGGAGAAATAGTTCTTCTTCAGCATCGTGTCAGTTGAAGTATCCCACACACCATGCTGTGCCCACAGACACTCGCCCAGCTTCCATTCTGGATGGCGTTTCCACCCGTATCTCGAGTCATCATATCCTTCGGGCAGCCAGGCGATTTCACCCTGGGGATCGACCAACGTCGTACCCGTCTTGTATGGACCCAAGCCACCAATATCCCATGTCTCCATCTCGCACGCTCTGCCCATGCCCGTCAAGAAGGTTTGCCACATTGTCGGGCAAGTGCCCTTTTTCAACGGGTTGTCTTTGGGAATGACGGTCAGATCTGCGTGTCCAGTCATGCCTCTGTTCGGCTCGTTCATGCTTTCCCAGCCAACCACCGGATCGTTTTCCAGATCGCCGGCTTCGTGGATCCTCTTGGCCAGGTGTGCACATGCATTGACGAAATGGTCTTGTAAATAGTCCTGGATGTTCATGTTATCGATTATGCACTTGGGCGCGAAGTCTTTGCCCGCAAAGAACAGAGTGAACATGGTGCCTGCAGCAAGTCTATGATAATTCGTCGACCATATCATCTTGGGAAAGATGTCGGGCTCGGTGTACGTGTTCTGGACAATGGCGGCCTCCGTGGCAACGAAGCTCTGGGGATTCAAACCACAAGCATACAGCGTCCACATGGGTGCACCAGATCCACCGGTGAATCGTGACCAAACATCCTGATGAGGATCCATAAATACGAAAAAGCCATATGACTTTGCTATCCTTAAGACCTCAATTGTATGTTGAATGAACTCTTCGTCGTAGATGCCAGGGCCAGCTGCCTCGATGGCTTCCCAGGTGAAGAGATATCGGATAGTATCGAAACCATATCGTTTGATTCTTGCAAAATGAATAGGCGCATCCTGCTTGCTGAACGGACGCTCGTGAAACTTGACACTGTCGCCGTTGAAGAAGTTTTCGGCAATGTGTGATGGCTGGTTGGGTTCAGAAGGTAGCTTTGCATCGCCCGCGACGTTAATCCCACGCAGTACAAGTTGACGGCCGTGGGCGTCTCGAAACTGGCCGTCCTCTATGGTCAATCGAAACGAAGCCATGGTGATTCGGATAGACGAGGTGCACCGGTGATGGGAGAAAGACCGGCCACGGGACTACAGCACAAAGGTTTATACATGTAGGTTCATGCAGCAAGAGAACATCCGAACCAAATGGTCTTGGTCCGTCAAGCAGCCATGAGCATTGAGCAAGCCGTCGGGCCCGCAAGGAATGACGTTATCCATGGATAGGGACCAGACGAGCATTGCAATGCACTGGGCAGTGGGTCCTGGGGCTGGGGCTGAACCAATCTCCATGCAGGACGAGCAGCGATATGAGGCCATTTTTGCCGTCGGAATCGACGCTGGGGTGTCCCGGATGTCACGCTTCGCATCAACATTTCATGATTTCCCTCAACATGGGATGCTGTCCATACAACATCACGCCTGGCCAGCCGCGAGTTAGGGCAGACTGTACATGATCACCTGCTAGCTAATCAGTGCTTGGATGCAACACGTGGAAATGCGTTGCTGATAAGCCAGAAAAGACGTGACGCGCAAGAAGATCAACTTCATTCCATTATTCGTATTCGTTTCATACTCATAGACGCGTCGCTAACATCATTGACACCAACTCGTTGCAGTTCAATGGTCGCATCATCAGGTCCCATCATGCTCAGTTTCCCTCTCTCTTGCTCTGGTTCTTCGGGTCTGACCCTTGTCAAACACTTGTACGCAGATACGCCAGCCGTTACCTCAACGCAGGAAGTTGGACTTTGTGCATGCATAGCAGGTCGTGTGCATTCCTGGACTCCGGCCGTCCTCGTTCCCTGCCGGATAGGGGACATGAATGCGGGAAGGATGGCTCTCCGGCAGCTCAGCTGCATAATGATGCTTCAGATTCGAAGAATGCGGTTCCGTCACCCGTGTCTGTCGTAGCTCTATATGGTCTGATTCTCTATGATGTCCTGCTTCATCAGGTGTGTCTTTCATCTCTACCTGTGCCGATAAGACCGAATCCCAGACCATGTCTTTGTAAAGTTCAGGTCTGGGTGTAGTACCACCGCATATGCACTTTTGAATAGCCCATGGAAGGTACGACGTGGTCTGAAATCGTATGAATTGGCGTTTCGACACGGCGAAGATGTGGTCCAGCTCTTCCAGGATCCGTTGCTTAGCCTCCTCTACAAGTAGGAACACCATTACCAGAGAAACGATGTTGAGCCCTGCAAACAAACCCAAGCATCCTTGTTGCCCTAGTGCAGAGTCGATCCTGTTCGCAAGGGTCAGTCATCGTGGCTCTGTCGCGGCGGCTTTGGACTGGAAAATACGCGCCTCGGGAAAAACATGGCCAAAAGGCCAGCAAAGAAAAAATTGATTGATGTTGCCCACGCAGTGCCCTAGCGACTTTATGTCTTAGTTTCCGTCCCTGTCTCACTTTGACCGAATTGTTCATGTATAAGGCTCACTCACCGCCTCTCGATGCGTCAATGGAAAGCTCTCTGATGCCAATGTGAACGGAATTGGTCCCAGGCCAGGAGAGCATGCGGCCGAGAAAACTTGACAGGTCAGAACTTGAAGTCATGCGTGCAAGTCCGTGGTGTGCCTTACAGAATAGGAAACAGGCTGTGATACCGATGCGACTATCAATATCCTCAATGTAGGCGGACACAGCGGCGCCTAACATGAAGATCGCCATGAAAGGCTAAGTGATATTGAGCCATCGTCGTCGGCCAATTGTATCAATGCTTCTCATCGCCGGTAATGCAAAGAGGAAATTAATAGTGCCTAGTCGCGTGTATTCGCATTAACGTATCCATAGTATTCTCTTACTTTTGAACAGAGGGCTCATATTCTTACCGAAACCGAGGCTGTACGCCATAGATGCGGTGATGCTAGAAGCACCAACACTGTTAAAAAGTGTTCCTAAATAAGAAAAGAATCAGAGGCAGGTTCATTCTATGCGAGACAATCAAATACCCACCGGAATAGAACGCGCACACATTGACTGCAAACAATCCATTGCCAAGTCAACAAGGGAACGGTCACGTTTGGAACTGCCTTTGATCGACCACCACAAAGCTGCTGGGCTACACTGACAGTTGACGTAGATATGAGGGCATTGCGGAGACGTCGGCGTTGAAATAACTGAATATATTGCCCGAAAAAGTCACGCAAGACCCAGGTGAACCCGGGCGATTGGCAGGCGTGCGGATCAAGTTCGCTCAAATCCACGTTTTCCTGTTCGATAGATTTGTAGACGACGTACATGTCTCGAAGAGCCTGGAGCTATTTGATTCAAAGTCAGAAATGAATAAGAAGACAAAAGGACGACGGCCGCAACAATAGAGTCAACAACAAGGACTAATGAAGGGCACATATTTCTGTATTTCTCAGCTTCCTAATCTCTCGAAACGACTTTTCGACACTGTAAATCGGGCCTTTCATCAAGAGATAACGTGGCGATTCAGGACACACGAATGAGGCCATGAGCAGAAGTGCCAAACTCGGCAGCAGTGGTGCGCCTTGAATGAGACGGAATATCCGACGATGCCCTGGTGAATAGTAGATTGAAAGCAAAGCTAACCATGATTCCAAAGGCAACCCTATTGATGAGATGAGTCCCGGCGTCAGCGTCGCCTCCAAACGCACAAAAGTTGCGACCAAATCAACGTGCTCACCAAAGTTGCCAAGCCAAAATGGCCGAACCACGCCAGAATCCAGCAGCAGTTTCAGTAGCCAATATTGGCGTACTGACTGCTTTGATCCCCATGCCTTGAGGATCAAGTTAGCTCAAGAGGCATGACTGCATATGAAAGTTATGTATGGATTGACTAACCGAGGCCGTTGACGATTCTTACCCCAAACAATGTTGTCCAGGAGGTGGCAAAGATGGCTGCAATGGAGCTGCACAGTATCATAAAAGCAGCAACGCTAATGCCGCCTTTCGACCAAACCAATAGTTAATAGGCAGGGAGAGAGGACGACCAATGAGATCTGCAAAGATGCAGGGTGATGCGTTGGCAGCGCCGAGCTTCCAGTCATCCAGACTAACAGCGTTGGGCACGCTCTGTCCGATGAGACCGAATTCATTCTTGTACATGGACGCTCCGTTGAAAGAAGACTGCACAAAACCTTTTAAGTCGGGAATGGTGTGTGAGCAAGGTGTCGATGTATATATATATATATGTGTGTGTGTGTGTGTGTGTGTGTGTTTATATGCATATAAATGAATGCATAGATGGACTTGAAGGGCACATTGTTCAAGCACGATGGCGCGTACCTTGCAAAAATGTTGCCGCCAGGGATACTGTGGCAATGTACGAGCATTCCGCTTTCGCTAAACATCTTATCTTTTTCTCTCCTGAGTGCCGTCTTCTCCTCGTTGGTCAAAGTGACGAGTGGCCGGTTTCGTTCATCGTAGTCGGCCGACTGCCAAGCTGCTTCGTCGTACAGGCGGATATCTTTTCCGACTCTTGCGACCCGTAGCAGGGCATGGTATTTCACAGACGGCAAAATGTGTGTTACAAATCGTTGGACATCGACTTGGAGTTCGGCATCCGTAAGGTGAGCTGCATGTGGTGTTCATAGTGTACAAATTAGCAGAGGCCAATTCAGGGGTCGCAACTCAGTCATTCGGCTTCAGAGCTCCTCGGGCAAAAGCCCAAGTACCAATGGTTCGCGTTTCGTCCACCCGCCAGCAGGTACAGTCGTGGAAAATTTCCGGTATGCGATGTGACTCGCCCAGGGGGTTCTCAATGATGGCTCGATCATTCGCTCCTCTGCTCCGATTGTGAGCGTTTAATCTCTCGCGGTTTCCTGATGGGAGGCTTGAACGCTCACAAGACGTAGTCATGTCTGCGTTTTATCAGCCCAATATAAGCCCTGCCCAAGAAAAGGAAGAAATAAAAGGAAGAAATAAAAGTCAGGCGTGCAAACCAGGCCAAGTTATGGCCCAAGCAGACGTCTCTTATTATACTACATCTCGGTGTAAATCTGTAAATGTTGAGCAGGAGTCAACAAAACACACGAGAAATGCCACACCGCAAAACGTTGGCACACGAAAAGGTCCAAGTTGAGCGTATGTCAATCATGTTTCATGATGGCGATCCCCTGATGCTTTGGCCCATTCTATCCTAGCACCGACTAACCCTGATCCGAACAAACAAAGCGAGGAGGTTCAAGAGCAAAGTTTTAAATTAAACTGTTGCTAAATAGTCTGTAAGAAGACGTTTGGAGCCAGTTTTGTTATGTCCTGTGCCAAACTGCAAGGCAAGGCAGGACTGAGCATGAGCGTTGCAGGGCAATACAAGACATTCCCGGGGCCAAGTGGTTATTTGTAACACATCAACGAATTCCGGTTCAGAGAAGGCCAGGCATTTCCTACACATCAGTCCTCTAAGGCAAGGATAACTGACGCGGCAAGAAAGGTGTTACGTCTTTGGGTTGGGCAAAACAACAGGCAAACGTGGTCGATTGACACTGGGTTGGTTGGCGACCAAAACAAACCCCTGGTCAAATTCACATTTGTTTCAAGCTCATCACATGGTATTTATTATACACACCTGCACATAACGCCCGGAGAATCCCCGCGTTTGGGCATAGCCGCGTAGCTCATCACGTTACGAATAATGCAGCCACGAGTCCAGGGTAATTTTCCGGTACGACGACTTTTGTAGCTCTTGAACAAAATGACTGGTACAGGGCTGCTTGCTGCTGAAAGATGTTGGGCGCTGCCTCGGACGAACGAGCTGCTGAGTTCCTGCAGAGAACTGATCCAGCGTGTTAGAGTGTTGGTCGCTTCTGTTGATCGCGTTGGAGGACCATGTCCACGATGTCGTGATGCAATAGTGTTAGTGTCACGTGATTAGTCAAAGTCGATACATTAAAAAAAAAAAAAAAAAAAACAACCCAGCCCATGACATGACGGTAATGGCCTAACCAGGCTCATGACCACCTGCATGTCCGGCGCCTGAATGCTGAACTGCTTTTTTCTTCTCTTTCTTTGTTTTCGGGTAGAGGACGGCAGCAGCCATTCCAGGACCAGGACCAAAGGCAATGAGCAGCATCATGACAACCGGAGCGGAGAATCTCCGGTCCGTCGTTTGCAGACCAGAAAGTACCCCCAATCAAGGACCCCAGTAATGAGCATGCAGATGCAATGCGGTCCAAACAAGCAAGCTACTAGGTACTTACCTAGTAGGTTTGACGACAAGCTGCCCACATGACATAACCACTTATCGAATCCGCTTGGGCTGGGGAAGCAACGTTGAACGACAAGTTGCAAGCTTGTTGATCGCAATTTGAGACCGGCCAAGTTTTGCAATGGGGCTCATGCTCTGATCTGTCCAGTGTTGATGCAAAACCCCAGGGAAAAGAAAAATTACAACTGACCCGTTGTGTGTCATATTTCAATCGCTGCGCAACACGATTGCGTTGCCATCTCAACGTTTGTACTTTGCACACCATCATGGCTAGTGCCAAGGCTGCGCTCAAGTCCATTAACGATGCGATTCGCGGCCAAAAATACGACGACGCCGTTGAGCTAGCAAAGTCACTGGTCAAACGGGACCCAAAAAGCTATCAAGGGTGTGTACTCCTCAAGCCGCCCCCCCCCCCCCCCCAAAATAGGCAGACCGTCTTTTCCATCTGCGACTCTTGTACTGATATCCGCAGGCTTGTCTTCCTTGCGTTTGCTCTAGATAAGAAGAATCAGCTTGATGAGGCCGAATCTTTCTATAAGCAGGCATCAGAGCTTCGTCCCGGAGATGCTCAGGTGTTCCAAGGGCTTATCAAGCTATATGAGAAACAGGGCACAAAGAAGCTCAACGACTATCAAACCGCCGTGGTCAGCTTGGCGGAAATCTTTTATGAAGCCGAGCAACTCGACAAGGCGCATGATGTGGTGGAAAAATTCATCGACTACGTCCGAGTGAATGGAGACAAGCTGCAGTATGCAGACGCTCTCTGGACACAGCTCCCGGAAAGCCCTCTTTATCCCATTCTAGAAGGTCGATTTCCGCATCCTACCACCACGTACGAAAACATTGCACACATCGTGGCAGAATTTGAGAAAAAGCGCATCAATATTCTTGTTGGAGAACGACGCACAAGATTAGGCGCCAAGCTCAGCGATGTCAAAGCCGAGGTCAAGCGCGAGGTTTACGCCCAGAGCAGGCTAGAACATGTCTACCGTCAGCTCATCAATTGGACCAACAATGACGATGTTCGACGTGACATGGAGGAGAAGCTCCTCAGTTACTGTCATGACCGTCTGCTTGTCACGCCTGCCGGTCCCCGGAAAACCAAGGAACACGCAAAAGTTTTGCAGCTGGCGAATGATATGGTCGCCATCAAGCACCCGTATAAGCTGGCATGGGATATCGCCATTAATTGGCAGGATCACAAAGATGTAGTCAGCTGGGACGTAGATATGCTACAGGATTACTGCAGATTCTTCCCCGACAGCGACATGTACAAAGTCGTCACAGGCTTCATGACTAGCAGTTTCTCCCCATTTTCTGCTGCCAACGAATCTCAGCCAACTACTGCCGCCAAAAATGATCATTCCGATGACAGCGAGGACGAAGATGACGATGGTGGTGTGCCGACCTCTTTCGTTCCCATCACAGACGAAGACCGATCCATCATGATCTCAGAAGGTATTGCGGGCAACGAGTCATTATTCGCATATAGACTTGCTGGTACTTATTTTCTTCAAGCCGGGGAGTTTGAGAGTGCAGTGGAGTCAATGAGAAAGGCTCGGTCTTTTGTTGCGAAGGAGGAACCCAAGATTGGTGTCATGTTCAAGAACACAGACAACGCCTATTCGTTGTGTCTGGCCACCGCTCTCGTCTACTTCCAGAGCCCCAGGCATCATCAAGAAGCAAAGCGTCTCTTTGACAAGGTCCTCGAGCAAGACGCCACGTCGACTGCAGCGCTCATTGGGGTCGGTCTCATATTTGAAGAGGAAGAGGAGTACGACCAAGCAATTGACTTTTTAGAACGCGCCCTACAGCGTGATGGTTCCAATCTTCGCGTCAGGTCAGAAGCTGCGTGGGTGAAGGCGTTGAAAGGAGACTGGCAGACAGCCAAGGACGAATTATCCGAGTGCTTACCCCTTCTGCAGACAAAGATGCACACAGATAAGGACTTGCTAGCAGACACGCAGTATCGCATGGGGTGCTGCATATGGAATTTGGATCCGAGTCGGCAAGCCAGGAAACAGCGCAAGGGAGACTGTGCATACGGGCACTGGCTGAATGCATTGAACAATAACATGAATCACGCTTCGACTTATACGAGCCTGGGCATCTTCTACTATGACTACGCCAAGGACAGAAAGCGCGCTCGGCGTTGTTTTCAGAAAGCACTCGAGCTCTCTGCTGCAGAGGTCATTGCTGCAGAGCGACTAGCCAGTTCGTTTGCCGAGGACGGCGATTGGGAGAGAGTCGAGTTGGTAGCCAAAAGAGTCATTGACTCCGGCAAAGTCAAACCGCCTCCCGGGTCAAAGAGAAAGGGCATCAGCTGGCCCTTCGCAGCAATGGGGGTGGCCGAATTGAACAAGCAAGACTTTCATAAGGCTATCGTTTCATTCCAGGCAGCGCTGCGCCTTTCGCCCATGGATTACCACTCCTGGGTAGGACTAGGTGAAAGCTACCACAACTCTGGCCGGTTCATCGCAGCTACGAAGGCGATCCTTAACGCACAAAGTCTTGAGGACCAGGTTGGGGTCAATGTCTCGGCCGATACTTGGTTCGCAAAGTACATGCTTGGTAACATCAAGCGTGAATTAGGCCAATACGATCAATCTATTGCTTCATACCAGGATGTCATCATGACACACCCTGACGAACAAGGTGTCATCATTGCTCTCATGCAGACAATGGTGGAAAATGCCCTGGCGTCTCTTGAAAAGGGTCTGTTTGGGAAGGCGGTCCAACTGGGGATTGAAGTCATCGAGTTTGCTTGCGCAACACCTGGCGATGTGAAACAATTATTTAATTTCTGGAAATGCCTTGCGGAAGCCACGTCAATCTTTTGCTCTGTCCAGAGTCGAGTGGCTGATTTCCCTTCGGAACAGCTCAAGACACTGCTGAAATCGGTTGATCAACAAGCCTATGAGTTGTTCGCCCAAGTGGACAAAGTTGGAGTAGATGTGGTATATGCCGAAGGACTCTACGCCCAAGATGAACAGGTTGGCATCGACCTGACTCGCGCCCTGCATGCCACGATTCTCTCCTGCAAACAGGCTATACATGTCTCCGTGAGCGATGTTCATGCACAAGCTGTTGCGCATTACAATCTCGGCTGGGCCGAGTACCGGGCGCACACTTGTCTCCCTGCGAGCCTGCGGAAGAAATCCAATAGCTATTTGAAGGCATCTGTCAGGGCATTCAAGCGCGCCATTGAATTAGAGAGCGGCAATTTCGATTTCTGGAACGCCCTTGGGGTGATTACAGCTGAAATCAACCCGCATGTATCGCAGCATGCCTTTGTGAGAAGCCTGCATCTCAACGAACGAAGCCCTGTGGGATGGACGAATCTTGGCGTGGTGGCATTGCTGTCTGGCGACTTTACATTTGCAAAGGAGGCCTTCACAAGAAGTCAATCGGCCGACCCTGAATACGCACACGCTTGGCTTGGTCAGGGGTTTATCGCTCTGTTGTTGGGAAACATCAAAGAAGCCAGAGTCTTGTTCACGCATGCCATGGAAATTTCTGAAGCCTCTTCTGTGCCGACACGAAAGCATTATTCTTCCACAGTATTTGATCATATTCTGACTGCGTCCGCCAATAATTCCGTCGCGTCTTTGCTTCAACCGCTGTTTGCTCTCAACCAAGTACAAAGCATGCGACCTCGAGACCTTGCTTTTGGTCATTTAGCCGCCATGTTTGAAGAGCGCATGCGGAACAGCTCTAGTGCGACCAAGATGCTAGAAAGACTGTGCAGTGCGGTTGAGAATGACTACGAAAAGACTGCGTCGCCAGAGAGCCTCGCGCAGCTCACACTAGCACGCGCCGATCTCGCAAGAACCCATCTAGCT
The DNA here is from genome assembly GCA_000223055.1 of Claviceps fusiformis PRL 1980. Classification (NCBI taxonomy): domain Eukaryota; kingdom Fungi; phylum Ascomycota; class Sordariomycetes; order Hypocreales; family Clavicipitaceae; genus Claviceps; species Claviceps fusiformis. Next base: position 13,038 of record AFRA01000635.1, read on the forward strand.
ACCGGAAACTACGAGCAGGCCGTAAAAGAAGGAGAGACGGTCTTGGATTCCAGCAGTGACGCTACACAGAGCGAACTCACGGGAGAGCAGAGGAAAAGTGTCAGATTAGCGGCTCATCTGACGCTGGGGCTCGGAAAGTACTTTCTCGGCCAATACCAAGAGGCAGAAACATATTTTGAATCCGTTCTGGAAGAGTCAGGCAATCGTGCCGACACCACGTGTCTGCTGGCGCAAGTTTTATGGGCGCAAGGATCCGAGGACTCCCGCGATAGAGCACGTGAAGCCTTGTTTGGTGTCATAGAGAGCCAGCCCGACCACGTGCAAAGTGTGCTGCTGCTTGGTGTAGTCGCCTTGCTGGACCAAGACGAAGGCAGCTTGGAAGCAGTCGTCGAAGAGCTGCAGAGTCTCCGCACCAACGACAAGGTCACTTCGGCAGACCAGTCACAAATTGGTGAAGTGCTTCGCTCTATAGCCGGCCTGGCAGAAGGGCACACTGAGCAGGACGTGATACAGCAGGTCCAAGAAGACGTGATGCTGTATCCTCACCTCCCACATGGCTGGTCGTCACTAGCTGAAGTCACTGGTGACGAGCACACCGCCCAGATGGCACTCGTGGTAGCCGCAAGAGCAATACCGCCCCGGGGGAGTCTGGAAGCCGATGACCTGGCCAAGGTATATGCTGGCACGGGCAAGTTGGCGGATGCTCAAAGAGCAGCAGTTTTGTCGCCTTGGAGTGACTCGGGTTGGACGGCGTTGAGAGCTGGTGTGGAATGCATATCAGGGTAGAGTGAAGAAGGAAAGATAAGTAGACGGGTTCAGTTCATATGTACATGATGATGACTCTTCAAGCTGTGAAATTGGTGATTCTGGATGATGAAGGCTGTTAAATCTTGTGTTTGAACGGGATTTTTTTTTGGGGGGCGGGGGGGTATGATTAAACTGGATAGAATTGGGTTTTTTGTGAAAACACGATCACGATACTCCCAGACAAAGCAAGCCATGAGCCAACTCCTGTACTTTTTCCAACCAACCCCCCTGTTCATCTTGACGTTGGCGCTGCGCCATTTGTCCCTGCTCCGACTGCCTCCTTCAACCTTGCCATCCTGCTCACGACCCACGCATCATGCCAAGGCTCGATTTTGCCGTCGAGAATAAGACAAGTTTCCGGCGTGAGCAACACAGTGCCTCGCGCGACGATGGAGCCAGCTCGCAATACCATCTTGCAGCCGATGCTCGTCGTAGCGACCCCTATCTCCGGCATCCTCTGCAACTCCACTGCATAGACTCTCTGACCGCTAGGATCTTGCACCACCAGCCGATGTGTTGCATTCCTCCCTGGTCCAAGAGCAGCTACAGATGGGCGACCGGACGCCGCGGAAGCAGCATCCCGACTGCCATTGCTTTGGGTCCCGTCTCCGTCTCCCTCGCCGTCTCCGTCTGCCTCTCCGGTCACGCGGATGATCTGTCTGCCGCGGGTTCTTTCCCCGCGCTCAATGGCTTCCAGCTCCTCAATCTGCTCCCACCGCGAGGACGACAGGTTCTCAATGTCCAGGACCTGCACGAAAATGTCCCGGGGAAGAGACAGCTCCTGAGGACTAGGCGAGCGGAGGATCTCGGCGGGGAAGGAAGATAGCTGGGAGGAATCGACGAGGTCGCTGGTAGTGAGGTCGCATGCCAAGAGGCGGGCTTTGGCTGTGGCGACGAGGGAGGGGAGCGGCGGAGGCGGCGAGCGCGTGCTGGTGAGGCTGGCGAGCAGGGAGGATGATGGGCAGGGCAGATTTTGCGATATGATTTGGTTGCGCAGGCGGGACGTTGGGTCCATTTGGAGTGAAGGGCTCCGATGAATCGAATTCAATGAAAGACGTTGGGGAGGCGTTGGGGGTTTGATTCCATGTCCCTTGTTGCTGTTAAGGTGGGCTGTAAACTGGTCCTGACTACCTGCCGCCGCTAGCTATTGACCCCGGGAAGTAGGTACCTATTTATTGAAAGCCCCATTTTACTAACCTACCAGGTGCCAGGTAGGTAGGTAGTGTAGCTTGAGACCCGATGCCGGTCGACTTGGCTCAACGTCATCACCATCAACCAAGAACGCTCCCCGGTCTCTCTCTATCCGCCCATTTAGACCATTGAGCTTTCGTCATATCACATCCAGCGCGTCCCCCATTTCCCACAGCATGTCGACAATAGCCTCTCCGCGCGAAACACCCGTTCTTCCCCTTCGCCGCCTACCCCCCAGCACACCCACATCCTCCGGCCGACCCTCCTTCGAAACCACACGCTCGGGCATCGCGTCTCCGGAACCAGTATCATCAGCTGCTCTGCCCCCTCTGCCTCCGACGTCCAAACGCGCCAACAGAGCCGCCCTTCGAGAGTTTTACAAGCTTCGTGCTCCGAGAATCGCCATCGGGGGCTCTGAAGTTCCCGCCAGCGACCTCGATGACCCCGACTTCAACGCAGACGACTACGTCGCTCGCGTGGTGGACAACAGTGGTCTTGAGGATGTGCTCCGGCTGTATACCCGGGTCGTCGGGGAGTTGCGTGCCCTGGACGCGGAGAAGAAGGCTCTCGTGTATGACAACTACAGTAAATTGATTACGGCGACGGAAACGATTCGCAAGGTGAGTTGGGCGGACCAGCAGATGACGAAGGGAAAAGGAGAAAGAAAGAAGAAAAGTAAAAAAAGTTGTAGCATTGCTATATATTCTCCCCTCCCCTTCTGTCCCGGCCTTGAGGTCATGTATATATATATGTTTATGCTTGTATGAGAAAACAAAACATTGAAAGGAAAACAAAGCAAAGCAAATATTGATCATGACCAGCTGCGTGCAAACATGGATCCCCTGAATCCCATGGCCTCGACGCTAGATCCAGCCATTGCCCAGATATACTCCCAGGCGTCTTTGATCCGAGAAAGGCTCCGCGATTCGCTGCCGGCGCCGGATTCAGATGAAGCGAGGACCAGGGCGGCAGAGTTACGACGACAGAGGTCGCGCCAACTGGCTGCGGAGGCGGTGGCTACGCCGAAACGGTTACGCCATCTCGTCAGCCAAGGAAAGGTACAAGAGGCGAAGAGACAGTGGGAGATGCCCAAGAGGTTGCTGGTCGCGTGGATAGAGAGAGGAATAGGAGGTGCGGATGTGCAGGCAGTAATAGACGAGGGAGACGCTGTGTTTGATCCCAAGAGCGCGCAGGGACAGGCAACATTACAAGAATCATCGCAGCATCTACCGGCGACTGGCTAATAGACTCACCGGTCTCCAAATCTCCTCGGTTAAGCCTTTGGTGTTATTCTTACCTGGATTCTATTTCTTCTTTCATTTTAGCGACTTGGCCTTGACCGACCTGTATATATACTCTCAAAGTTCGATAACGCACTGAACGCGCACATACCACTTTGTTTTTTTTTTCTTCTCTTTCCTCTTTACCCTTCTTCCCCTTCTTTTTATATTGGTACCAAAACTACAATAAATTCGCTGTTTTTTTTGGGCCAAAAATTTCATTCCAGCTCCTTGATATCGTAAATAGTGAATGGGTCCTTGTCGAACCGACTCAGCAAGACTACAGCCTCTGGCTCAACCGCCTTGAGCTCCTTTTCCAACCTCGGCCCAAGAACCTTGTGTAGATATCCCCTCTCCGAATTGCTGTGGAATACCTGAACCAGCGTCCTTCCCTGCTGAATAGCTCGCAAGGCTGAGTGGTGGCTCGTTTCCCCCATGACCAATAAGTCCACGTCGGCTTTCTTCAAAACGTCGTAGCCACTACCGGCACAGACGCCAAAGCTTTGAACAAAAGTTGTCTTAATATCGGCTCCCAACGGACTAGCTACCATGACGTGCTGAAGCCCACCTAGCTCCGTCGCAAGACGCTTGAGAATCTCGACTAAAGACACTGGGCTCTCAAACTTTCCCAGTGCGCCGTAGCCTGCAGGAGTATGAGATTCCGGAGCCGTAGGACAAGGAATGGCGACAGAACGTTTGCTAGAATGGGGGCCCGATACGATATCCGCGAGCCAGGTATTAAGACCTTGAGGTGCCGCATCAACGGATGTGTGAGGGCAGTACACTGCTATTCCTGCCTGTACCAAGCGCAATAGAGTTGCTTGCTGTGCATCATTGTTGGTGATGGATTTGAGTCCGGAAAAGATGAAAGGGTCTGCGGTGGTTCTGACATGTTAGAACAAAGTCTATGCTATACAACTGCGGCCGCAAGAAATAATAATAATAAGGCAAGGCGGTGGCATGCTTACGGTAGCTAACGATTACGCTCGCTCCCTGCTTGATCGCATCATCCGCCACTTGCCAGGTCAGATCGTTTGTGACAAGCACCCGTGGCTGCTGGGACTTGGCTTCGAGATTGTCAACCAGGAGACCGACATTGTCCCACGATCGATCGGCAAGCTCCTCTGGATAACTTGAGAGGCAGGGAAAAGAGTGAATCAATGCACAGTCAGCTTAGTATTTATTATTAAAAAAAAAGAATAGGGAACAAACAGGAGGAGGATCGGGATGTCAGTCTCACAGTTTCTTCATCGACCTCACCACGAGCTGGGTAAACTTTGAAGACTGCACCTGCCAAGCGCCCCACGGCGTTTGAGCTTCCGTCATGCTGTCAGAACCACCAGACTGTGTTCTGGGTATAGATTTGGCCTCTGAGCTCAGAAAGCAGGAATGCTGAAATCCCAGCCGCGGAGCTGTACTGTACGGACGGAGGCGATGCGCTCGTTGTAATTCAGAAACGGAGAAACGACAAAAACAAGGCCCGAATCCAGTCAATGGGGGGAAATTCTCGGGAGAGCGGCAGTGGAGTCGTAGTACTGCTCTCATGTCAGGATCGACAAGCAACCGCTATGTATTGGCGAGTTGCAGACTAGACACGCGTTCTTCACGGTGGTGGTGGTGTTGAAGGAGTTGCGCGATCGCTTTTGTTGCAGCTACGTCACATGGAGTCGGGGGCACAAAAACATGTTCATTTGCTGGGCATGGGTTTTTACCGCCTGCCTACCTGGTACGTAGGCTAAATTCTGGCTTGGACCCCACCACGCCGTTACACGTGAAATTCCCTCCCAAACCACACACACAACCTTGCCCCGCGACCTACTTATCTAATCAATCGGACATACATCAGTCGGATCTGCCACTATATTTCACTGACGTCGTGTCGCCCTTTTGCGCCAGGTACCACCCCAACTTCCAAGTCTTTCTTCGCCAGCTGCGCAGCCAGCCACCCTACCTCCCCCAGCCGCAAAAGGTTTCTTTTTTGGTTTCGTCTGGTCTGTTGTGCTCGTTCCAATCGTGCCGAATTCATAGGCATGTCCCAGATAACCGATGCCTCGATCCGCGAGGCCATTACGCATCGTCTCCAAGCTACACACGTCCAAGTAACCGACATGTCCGGTGCGTGCCACTGTATAGAAGCAGGAAAGAAAGGACATCCCAGTGGGGCAACATGAAAAGCATGATTTTCTTTTTTTTTCTTTTAATAAAAAAGAAACCTGACGCCTTTTTCGGTTGAAGAAGAAGAATAATAATAATAAAAAACTAAAACTACCTCCAGGTGGCTGCGGACAAGCCTTTACATGTCTCATCGTCTCTCCTCAATTTCAAGGCCTCAGTTCTCTGAAACGTCATCGCTTGACCAACGCTGCTCTCAAGGAGGAAATCGCCGCTATTCACGCATGGACAGCCAAGTGTCAGACACCGGAGGAGTGGGAGCGAGACCAGAGCAAGTCTGGCCCGTCAATGGAGGGCACAGTCGGTGGACAGGTTGAGGGGACGAGTGCATGATAGTGCTTGGTATGGGGCATAGAATGGGTCTACTCGTGAAGAATTAGACGAGGCCAAGCTCAATGCGTAAAAATGTAATAAGGACAGCGCGGAATGGGCGTTGCAAGATCCATTACTGCACACGCTGCGGCTACGTATGAACTCGGTTGGCTTTCTTGCGTGGTCTTTTGGACTTTACGACAATAGGAACAAAAAAATTAGAATCTTTCACGTATCATGAATTTTTCCTTCTTGGTTATTTTGAGCTGCTGCGGTCTATGAAGGGTCAGAACCGCCCACATCCTTCGGTCGTCCCGTCGGCCTCCGCCCACCCCCCGTATCAATTTGATGAGACGTCTTACAACAAATCCAATAAATCTTCACTGGGTTTTTGCTGCGACTGCATCTGGTTCTGTTTATTGCCATCTTGCTGGACGCCATCCAGCTGCATCGGTGCAGGCGATGACAGACCAGACGTGTTGCTGCCACCAAAGTTCAACCCATCAAGCCCGCTCATCAAATCACTCATGCCGTTGCCAGAACTACCGATTACACTACTGCTTGCGTCGGCTGGAGGGGCGTCGAACATGCTCATCATGTCGGCCATGCCGCCTGATGGCACTCCACCAATTGGACTAGCCATTCGGTCTGGTGTCGCCGTGGCGCTCTTTTGTTCATGGGATGCGGGCGCAGCCCCGTCAAAGTCGATATCAAGGAGGTTTTCGATGTTGTTTTGCGATGCGTTCCCACCGCTGCCGTTGGCGGCAGCCACAGAGGCTGCAATCGGATTCTCAACGGCGTTTTGCCGTTGTTCTTGAATGGCTGCTCGCTGGATCTCATCGGCCCCGAAGCGACCTTTTCCGACGAAAGACTCTGGGGGCTTGTGATATACTGATGCCAGAGTAGACAACTCAGAGAGTAGCTGCTCCAGCAATGTGGGTGGCAAGCTAGTCATAGTAGTGGTAATTGTAGGTTTCTGGGAGAGGACAATGCTCTAAAACCTTCAAGTCAGTCATTTCATTTCCACTACCTGAGCCTGCCAAAATACAGCCGCGCACTTAGGAGGCATCCTTACCTTGGCAACGTCCAAGTCACCGGATAGCAAACGCCAATAGACATATGCTCTGTCACGAATATCCGGGTTGTCGTTCTCTGCAGTGGCGGCCTGCAGAACCTTTTGAACTAGGCCTTGTGTATTGCCTGGTTTCTTGAGGAACAGCTTGACGACTGCAGTCAATATCTGGAGCTGGGTCTGATGAGAATATGTTAGTTTCAACTACATTTATCTCCATCAACAAGGTTGCAATGCGACTTGGCACCCATACTTGAGTAAACTCCTCCATGAATCCATCGACAAAACTCTCCAAAATCTGGGCCGCGTTGCTGATTTTCTCTGCATACTCTCCTACTATCCAAATGAGAGAGCCTCTGGCGTTTGGCTCATCAAGCTCGTCAATGTACTCGCACAACGTGGGAATGACGCCTTCATAGCCGGGATACTTGCGCAGGATATCCTTGATAACAACGATGACCTCTTGCACTACATAGTTGACCTTGGTCGCAATCAAGTCCTCCAAGGCTTGTACACACTTGGCGCTCGCATTCTCGATCTTGATGGCTACTTGGCCAATCGCCTTGACGGCTCGGCGGACAAAATCCATGTCAACCTCCAGAGCGTATTCTTTCAATTCAGCCAATAATTGCTCGTAATTTTTCTCGTTTGCTATCCGCACCATAATCTCAAGCTTCTGAAGCTTCACGTAGGGTGGGTCATTGTATTTGCAAAAGAATACACGCAGCTCTTTACTGAGAATATCTGGCTTGGCTTGGAGCAGCAGATCGATGTTGCGCAGGGCAACGTATTGAACTTCAGGGGCAGATGCTACCAGAGTCACTATGCAGAAGAAACCAAAATGTTAGCTCTGGGCCCCTCCATTCTCTCTCTCTCTCTC
>AFRA01000636.1:0-20737 GCA_000223055.1 Claviceps fusiformis PRL 1980
AGTACATATATATATATATATATATATATATATATATTAACATTGCGTCATCATCCGACTGTACATGCAGGAAGAGTCATAGCATAAAATCTCAACCATGACACGAATAAGACATCTGGGACAAGAAAAAAAAGGAAAAGGACCTGGTCAAGAGACGCTAGAATGCTCTCGCCAGCCTACATACAGTGGGACGCGAAATCTATCTGACCAAAGAAAGGTATCACGAATTTAGCCGATTAGAAATAAAGTATTTAAATAAATATAAAAAATAAATAAGTAATACGCCTTATATTTTAGCTTTTTCCTCCTTTTATTTATTAGCTTTTATTTTATAAGCTCTTTTTTTATTTTTTTATTCTATTTTATAAACTGTTTTTTATAAGATACTGTAATAGCCGGCTAAATTCAGTTGTGATACCTTCATTTGGTCAGATAGGTTTCGCGTCCCACTGTATGTATGTACATCGTGTTGGACATAAAAAAGTCTCAAAATGAGCTCACTGGGGATTACATAATCCTATCATTATTCACGTTTTCTATTTCTCTTCCCTTTGAGAAAAAAATCTGTTTCGCATAACATGCCGTTTTCCGTGTCTGTTCGTTCAAAAAAAAATACATTTCGCAAAACAACGCCACAACTAACAATTTACGATACAACAACAACAGCCTTGGACGTCCCGCCATCTCCCCACAGCCCAACCACAGCCATGGCAAAGCCCACAGCAGCAAGACCCGTCCGGGCAAGATAGCCCCTGGCGAGGGCGTCAACCTGCGCCCTGACCTCCTCCCCATTCACCTCCTCCAACTCCTCCTCGCTGGCGGGTTCCGAGTGCACATCCCCTAGCACCTCGTAGCTCGCTTCCATCCTGGCCCGCGGAGAAGGAGGCTTTTTGGTCTTCTGCGCCGCAGCAGCGACAGGACGGCCCGAGCTCGGCTGTGGCATCAGTCGGGGCACGAGCATCGACAGCGCAGCGAGCGCCGAGGTATACAGCAGATAGGGGTGGCGAACGCGACGGGGAGACAGCACGAAGGAGAGGAAGAGCGGGGCCGAGGCCAGAGAGGTCAGTGTGAGGAGAGGTGCGTGTAGGGTGTTGGTCAGGGAGGCGATGGCCTGAGAGGCGGATGTCGAGGATGGGAGACGAAGGAGCGAGGGGAGGGTGATGCTGGAGACGGTGTAGGAGACGCCCTGTTGAGATGATTGATAAGAATTAGCTGACGGGGTTCTTTTTTTTGGTCACTCTTTTTCATGACGTTTCGCCCGAGTAGTGAGGCTAGGGAGGCCGTCATGGCTTTGGCCCGGCTGTTGATGATGGTGATGATGACGATGATGTAGATGACGACGATGATGACAATGAGCGCCAGATGGCCCAAGGAACGTTTGGGATGTGCTCCTGGCAAAAGCCCACCGCGAAAGCCATTCACCAAGCAAAACGCAAGCTGGGAAAACGTACCGTCAAGAGGCCCAGCGATACGGTGCCCACAAACTTGAGGACCGAGACTGCCCTCGCGCCGGCGCAGACCATGGTGTTTCTCTTTGGAAAGATTTCTTCCCTTTTTTTTTTTTTTGCTAATTTCTGTTCCTAATTTTCGGCGTCTAGATGTTTTGGGACGGCCCGGCGATGCAAACGCTGGCAGCGGGGTTTGCTTGCAGGGAGACTAGACCGACAAATGTAGGATGGAGGGTTGCTTCCTCTGGTCTGGGTCTGGGTCTGGGTCTGGTGATGCGCTCCAAGGCGACAGACAGAAAGTCAGGCCGGCCACGAATGGTGCCTTATTACGTCAAGAAGTGAAACCCCACCGACCCCGCATCTGATTGGCCGTCCTTTGCTCTCCCCCCGGAGGGCCCCCACATGCACAACGCAAAGCTCTTTCCTTCACCCGTGCAAACTCTCCTTCTTTTTCCCTTTCTTCTTTCTTCTGCCTTTTCAACAAAGCATCTCGACCAATGTAAGTGTACCGCCTGTACCATCCTCCTCTCTCCTTGTTTGCGTTGTCCTTATTCTTGTTCTTGTCTTTGTTCTTGTCTTGTTTCTTCTCATGAAAAGCACACACAGAGGGCGTCTCGCACACCCCTTCACAATCTCAAAATGATGAAAGTATCGAATTTTACAACCCTCCGAAATAATCTTAGGAAGAGCCGTCTGAGACACCCCCCGGATCAGAATGCCTTTTTATATTTTATATCCTTGAAGGCAGGAGTTCCCTCGGCTTGTGTCCAGCTTTTTCGCTCCCCGGCGAGTCCTTTTGATCCCGCCACTACGTCAAACTGGTTTGCCCTCTCAATGCATCGTCATGTGTGTTGGGGTAGACTGGGGTGTGTTGAGGATCCTCGTTGGGGGTGGGTTGGACGTGGGTGGGGGGAGTGGTGCTTATAACTTGGGTTTCTGAAAGAGATTGTTTTTTTTTTCTTCCTTTTCCTTTTTCTCAGTTGTCTATGCTGGCCTTTTTTTTTTTTTGCGTTTTGTCCTCTTCGTGGGACGTTATTTTTCAACAGGCAAGACTTGACGTGCTAACTCTTGTGTCTTTGTGCTTTGAAAGGGAGCGGCTTTTGGCCATGATCTGACTCGGGCAGCTGAGCATGGTTATCTGATACAAGATGTCGAGGGGGAATATTGGTCGAGTCAGTAGCGATGAATATAGTGCTGTTTCTTCACCGTGTCGTATACTGTTAGTGTTTGATGCGTAATGTTGAACTGGTGTTCGCGTCGCCGGCGCTGGGTCGCCTTTTATCCACGGTCGTTTTGCCCAAAGAACATGGTTCATATATCAAACGCCAGCTGCGTAGTAGTAGTCCCCTAGATCACCAGCGGACAATTGCCAATTGCCAGTTTCTTTTTCTATCTGATTTTCTTTCTTTCTTTGCTTCTATTTTCTCTTCTTTTCTCTTCTTTTCATTCTTTTTTTCTTTTCTTTTCTCTTTCTCTTTTTTTAAAAATAATGTGCTGTTACCCCTATATCCAGATCCCCCAGCCTGGAATCCTCACGACGTTCCCCCTCCCCGCCGTCCCAGTTTCCACACTCTGATATCCCGCGTGACCACATGATACGAAACGGGAACCCAACGCGCAAGTCAAGTGCGTCGTCTTCAAAAACCCCCGCTGCATGACATAAAACCAGATTCTGCGAAGGAGGGGTAGGTCCCACCATGCCCATCTATCTACCTACGTACGTACGTAGTATATCTAGAATGTTTTGAAAATGCATGCATGCCCGTGCAAATCGTGGTCTCCATCTCATGCTCGTGTTTATGTATCTCGTATCATTTGTTTCGTATTTTTTTGGTTTGTTCGTATGTCTTGTTTCCTATCCTCATTGTGCTCGAAAGACCTAGTGCAAAAAGCTCTAGCAGACGCTCCGTATAGCTAAGCAAAAAAAAAAGAAAGATGGACAGACAGAAAGAAAAGAAGAAAAGAAAAGAGAAGACGAAAAGAAAAGAAAAGCCTGGGCTCCCTACTTCAAAACCTTTGCGCCGGGCCGGGATCCGTGTGGGATTCCTTTGTCCTGCGATTGCCAATGAATCTACTGGCTACATTGAATAAACAGCATATTCCCTCATTCAATGAATTAGTCTCCCCTCTTCTCTCTCTAATACACGATAATAGACTCATTCATCGCTGTCGCTGTTCAGAACATGACGTCTTCCCCGAGTAGCGCGTTTCTTGTTTACATCGTCCGAGTCCGAGTCCGAGTTCCACGTCGACTTCGACTTTGACTTCGAGGCACCAGTTCCATCATTTTTATTCATCTCAGAACGCTTGGATGCTGGCCCTCCTATCAAGGTGTTTAGATCGGGCATGTCGTCGCTCTCCTGGGTCGCAGAGAAGCGTGTGGGGACGTAGAACGGCTGGCTCTTCGCTGCGTTTGACCTCGACGTCGATTTCGGTGTCGTGTGCGTGGGTGAGGCTGTGGTTGATGATGTTGGCTGCGAATTGCGCATCATGCTTGACGTCGTCTGGGTGTCTGCTACCACAAAGTCTAGCAGATCTGCGCCGTCGTCTGAGCCACTGCTCTCCATGAGGTCGCTATCTCGTTCGCAATCATCTCCCCATTCGTGGCTGGTGATGCCGTCGCCTCTTGCTTTCCGTGTTTCCTTTGACTTCTTTCGTTTGGCTTTTGTCTTCTTGAGGTTTCTATGGGCCTGCTCTTGGCGGGGATGTAGTGCTTGGAGTCTCTTTTCGCCGTTGTCGCCGTCTTCGTCGTCGTCGTCCTCATGGTCTTTATCGTCATCATGCTCATCATCATCATCAAAACGGGCGTGTGCCTTTTCTGGCTGCGACACTGCTGTACCTGACACTGCCTTCGTCTTTCTTCTTTTGGTTTGGCGTTCTATCGGTGCAGTTGATGTTGCTCGCCTCTTTGTCACAGCGGAGCCAGACTTTGCGTCGTCGAACCCCGATTCTTCTCCGTCGGATTCGACGAATGGTTTGACGGGGATGTCTCTAAAAGAGCTAGGGTCGGAGAAGGAATCGCGAGGTATAACCAATCGACTCGGGTCGCCGGATATTTTCTCCAAAAGTTTCACAATGCGCTTAGTCTGAGTGCCGTGTTTCAACCCAACAACTGGCCGAAGCTGTCTCTGGAGAACGGGGAATGCAGACATGCTGGGCATATCTGTTTCCTCAACCACACTATGGTTGAATGGCAGATCGCGATATGTTCGGTCGAGCTCTTTAAGCTCCTCACTAGACAGTACGACTGCATCCAAGTCTGGAATATCCTCGATGTCATCGAGCTCGGGATTTCGTGCCGGCTTCCCTTGCTTTGACTTGGCGCCGCTGCCGCCGCCGTCGCCGTTCTTCAGGTAGTGCGATAGTGTTTGGAAACCTGTTTCGACTCCATCAGGCATATGGAACTTCTTCGGAGGCTTCTTTTTCCCTGCTACACCCGTACGACGTTTCTTCGGCTCCGGCAGAGACGGATTTTGTGTATTTTCGATGGGTATATCGACATGTCTCTTGTCCACCTCGGGTCTGATTTCCCTGGGAACAATTCTGCTCGACAGGTCGAATCGAAAGTTAAAACGACTCCCCTCGCAGATGAGCTTTTGCATCTTCTCATAGCTATCCTTGGATTTGGCGAATTGGTCTTCCTCCTTGCCTCTCATCAGGAGCAGAACAATGTTTCCGGCCCTTTTACGGCCTGTCCGGCCCATCCTCTGGAGCATTCGGATCGGTGACGCGGATGAATCGTAACAGACAATCAAATCCACTTGTCCAATGTCTAATCCTTCTTCACCAATAGACGTGGCCACTAGAATGTTAAATTCACCCTTCTTGAACCTATCAATAGTCTGAATCTGTTGCGCCTGTTTCATCCCTTCGCCTCGCTTGCCGTCAGCTTGGCCGACAAAGACGCTAGCCTTGAGCAGCGGCCGATGCTTGTTGAGCTCGCGAACAATGTCTTCCGCTGAGTCGCGATACTCGCTAAAGACAATAACCCGTGTAGCGGATCCTTCTCCCTGATCCATGAAGTGATTGAGGACGCAATCTGCCAGTGCGGTGAGCTTCGGATGTCCCACAAAGCCATCCGTTTTGAGCCAGCCTGAGATCTTGTCCATCATCTTTCGAAAACCGGCGTGCTCGACGATCTGACGCTTGTATTTGGATCCCTTCTCGCCGCGTCCTTCTTGTTCGCTTCGGAAGTCAACCATGTTGTCGTAGAAGGGTTTGATTCCGTGAAAGTTGAGCAGCTTGATGGAGTGCGCAAGGCTGGTGAGAACACTAAAGATGGCTCTCATCATAAATTGAACGCCTTGATTCGCATGCCGTCCTCTTGTGCCAAACCAATCTTTTTGCGCCTGCATCAAGCCATAAGTCGTCATGGCCATGGGGTTTCGGCCGTAGTAGATGTTTTGGGAGCTGAGCTTGTCCATCAGAGGCTTCAACGCCTGTGTAAATAGGTCGCTTATGAGATTCATCTCATCCGAGGGATCTAAAACCACTTGTTCGGTATTTCTGTCATGGACGTACTGTCGAATGTCGAGAGACTCCTCTGTGCGGATCTCGCAATGTGATATTCCCAAATTGTCAATGACTTCCTGTACCGTCTCTACTTTTGATCCAGGGGTGGCGGTCAGTGCTAAAATGCGAAAGCTGTTGGAAAAGCGCCGGATGAGTTTGACAACTTTTGCGTAAGCATACTCTCCTACAGCTCGATGTGCCTCGTCAACGACGATGAGTGCAATGCTTTTGGGGTCTGCATAGCCATGGGATAAGTCGTTGAGCAAAGTTTGCGGTGTCATGAAAAAGACGCGCTTTGTCTCCCATTCTTCCACTCGTAGCGCCGGTTGAATATCTCCAGTCAGCAGCGTCGTGTCGGACCGAGGAATGCCAACGATATTGTAACATGCATCGACCTGTTGAGCCACCAAGGGCTTGGTCGGCGCCACAAACACAATCTTTGCTGACTTCGTCCATCGATAAAAATTAAGCATGACTGTTGCGGCAATAAAAGTCTTTCCAAGACCGGTTGGCAATGCAACTAAAGTATTGTTGAACAGGCTGTTCCTGACGATGCTGAACTGGTAATCTCGAATGGCGCCCAAGTTTGTTGGGTATACCCACGTTTTCATCGCCTCTCTATCGATTTCGTGATGACTGGCCTCTTCTCGCGGCATGTCCGCTCTGTAAACCCTTTGGTTGGGATTTTGTGTCAGCGACGGCGCCATCTCCTGGGCTACCGTGCCCCAAAGAGTCGTTTGGCGAAAACTAGCAGAGCCGGTTCTGGCAAGGCCGTTACGCTGCCTAGGACCGTTTGTTGCATCCTTCGACGCGTTGGGTGCTCCCAATTCTCCTCTTGTCGTACCTGGACCATTGAATTCGGGTTCTGGCGATGAGAAGGCATCGGAGGGCAAATCTTCGAGTACCTCTGCTGCTGCTGAGAGAGAATCTAGTTTCCTACGGTACTGAGGCTCGTGCGGAATTGTGTTGGAAGATGGGTTGACCCTGCTAGACGGAGAAGTCTGCTTCAATGCCTCAAATAAGTCTTCGTCTGCAATGTCATCGCTAAAATCGTCGTCGTCATCCATGGCGACGACGGCGGGGTTTGCAGCCTGTTCCAATGCTTGCGTTTTGCCCCTCAATCGTCTGCGCTTTCGTACTGGGCAAAAAGCTTCTCTTCATAACAGAGGCGCTATGATTTGAACATAGTGTATGATGTTTTTTTTTGTCGTCTCCTTGGCGCTCACTCCAAAGCGTCACTCTCAGCCAACTCGACGGAAGGCCGCTGCAAGTGCTTTACGCGCTTCGGCTTGCTCCACGAAGAAGGGGACGCGAAATGGATGCCGCATCACGTGATCTCGGATTCATTAGCTGCCACACCATTTTTGAGAGAGACACTTTGAGACTGGAAGTCGAAAACGCCCGCGATTCTGACACGTCGCTCTGGGTAAATGTTGTAATTAAAGGAGTGAAAGAAAGCAAGAAAGAAAAAAAGAAAAAAAGAAAAAAGAACGGTGATTCGCGGCATCAATCTGGTGTCAAAGATTTCAAATCAGCCAGCTCGTCGCTCGGGCCTGATGCGCTAGTGGACGGAGGCACAAAAGACTGGCGGCTGCCTTCGTGACTGGAGCCATAAAAGTGGGTCATATTGGACGTCATCTTAGCAAACCTTCTTTCTTCAAATCCTGCCGTCCCTGTTTGTTCTCCTACAACAACAAACACCACTTTTTTTTCTTTCGACCGCGAACAATCAATCGCAATCCTCATCGGAACCGCCGGAACTTGTCGAAACGCTTCTCCTTGCAGAGCAAGTCCACATTTACGGCGGACGCGGGCAACACTTGTTCGCAGTGGGGCTGGAAGCCGTCACCCTGTCCGACATCATCACGCTGGTCTTCGTCTTGTCATCCCTCCGCTCTCGTTCCCAAAACGCTCATCTCTGAATATTTCAGAGACTTTTCAAGTCTTCAGCCCTCTTGCCTTAAGTGGTTTTGTCAATACATTCAATCTGGGATAATCTCTTCCCATCTCCAACTCTACTTCAGTAACAACCTAAAAAAAAATCAAAAAAAAAAAAAATACTCGGCCAGGAAGTTATCGAGACGCGCCTCCACCCGCGATAACAAAGACGATTCAGGGAAATATACATCAAACACTACTCCGAATTTCCTCGTCTCCTGAGCTGAGAAAGCGCGCGCGTCACTTGACAAAACCACCCTCACACGTCCACCCACTATATCTATCATGGCACCACAAGGTCCTCGTTCTTCTGTGGCCCAGCGGGCTAACAGAGGTGGTAACCCGGGAGCCAAAACCACCACGAGAGGAGGGATACAAAAGAAAAGGGCAGGGATGACCAGGACTGACATGGATGGCGATCTTGACATGGACGCTGTCGGCAAACGAGCGGCAAAAGTTGCAGCCAGCGAGGCGAGAGGATCCAGAACAAAACCCGCGAGAGCCGGTCCTGGAAAGGATTTACGTGGAGTCTCAACAGCAGCACAGGCTGTTCTGAAGCATTTGAAAGGCAACGACTCTTCCGGCTTGGCCTCACGTATTTCGGCAGCCACCACTGGACGAGCCACCAGAGCCAGGGGACATTTGTCCTTTCTGCGTGTCCACGGACTAAAACAGAGCAAAGCAGCCAACAACCAGGACGGTGGTCTTAGCGATTTGCTGGCTTTCTTGGAAAGGAAAGCCACATCATTCAGGACCTCAAACAATAAACAAGCTCGACCAGTTATGGTCAAGAAGGTATGTCGGTCATTAACGCAATAAAAGAGATACAGGGGCGTCATAGTATTACGAACACGTCAAAGTGTTTGCACAACTGCGACATCGACGAACGTTATTTTCCATCTCTGCCAAAGCAGAAGCTCATCTCCCGCCTGTCGGAGAGATACGTCTTTTCGATATCATGGCTCACCTCCCCGGTTTATGAGTATCTCTGAGCTTTTTCTCCATTCTTGCTCGCGCTAACATTCGCAGTCACATATGGTGGGTGATTACGTTTTCATAGGGGTATCCAAGGAAGACGCGGACGAAATCATAAAACTCAACACATTCAGCTTTGCCGGGATTCAACTGGAAATTGTCGAGTCCAACGAGGACCTGGCTTACCAAAACAAGGCAACCGAATCCAAGGAAACGCAAGAACTCAGGGCCAAGTTGCAGTCTATCTTGAGCGCGCGTTATCTCGGTGCTAATAAGCTCTTGAAGCTTGATGCGCTCGCGTCTGATACTGAACTTGTCACCCTAGGCATGTTTGAAACCCGGGAGCGGGCGTTAAAAACATTCAAGGGGCTGATGGCGATTTGCGACGGCCTGTTCAAGACTGCAACGGAAAAACGGGAGGCCATAGAGAGCATCAGCTTAGCCGGCAATAATATCGACGATGTCACGCAGGTGGAATCAGTGGCTACGACATTTCCAGACTTGAAAAACCTCGACATGAGCGGCAATCAAATAGCCAACATGCAAGCCTTTGGAAAATGGAAGGGCAGGTTCAAGTCACTGGAGACGATATACATGACGGGGAATCCCATCGAAATGGCGGAGCCGAACTACACAACAGCACTCCTCCAGTGGTTTCCGAAACTACAGGATGTCAATGGGACTCAGTTGCGCACCCCGCAGCAGATTGCAGAGCAAGAAGCTGCATCGAAGCCGAAGCCCATACCTCAAAGCGGACCGGACTTCCGCGATGTCAACGGGATCGGGGAGAACTTTCTGCTGGAGTTCTTTGCCGCTTACGACAGCGATCGACAAGGCTTGGTCTCGAGGTTTTATGACAGTGACAGCCAATTCTCTTTGGCCATTGACACTCGGTCGGTTAGGGATTCCGACGCCCCGGCACCGATGCCGTGGGCTTCATACATCAAATATTCCCGGAATCTTGTCAAAATCACCCACCAACCCGCTCGCATTCAGCGATTGTTCAAGGGAGCAAACACGATTCAGGAGCTATGGAAGGGCCTCCCACCCAGCAAGCACCCCAATATCAAGGAAGAGCTTAGCAAATACATTATGGACTGCCACCCTCTTCCCGGGCTCGTTGATCCCAGCGGCCAAAGCCCCATGGGTGTGGATGGCCTCATTATCTGTGTTCACGGAGAGTTTGAGGAATACGATCAAAAGACGGCGGCAGTCGGGAAACGAAGTTTTTCTCGCACATTCGTCCTGGGTCCCGGTCAACCAGCGAAGGGCGGCATCAGAGTTGTCAGCGATCAATTGTCGTTAAGGGCCTTTAGTACACTGCCGAACGTTTTTGTTGCACCGACTCCGACTCCGGCCCCGGCCCCGGCCACGGCCCCGGCCTCAGTCCCAGCCAATACAGATACTCATGAGCATCATCAAGCAATGATTGCCGAACTTTGCAGGCAAACTGGCATGGTGCCACACTATTCAGAGATGTGCCTGTCACAGGTCGGGTGGGAATTCGACAAGGCTTTGGTAATATTTGGCGAGAAGAAGGTAGGTGCCTGCTTGACACCGTTTATTATTATTGGTGTTGTTGTTGTCATACATGAGAAGAATACAACAGACAGATGCTGACTAGCGACACCGTAGGCACAATTACCTCCCGAGGCGTTCGCAGCGGGAGCTGCAGTAGGTGGCGTAGTCGGATAGATCGGCGCCAACAAGTAGGCTCTTGACCGGGTGGTCATGGTGATTATGTATGAATGGACTATTGTCATGTCTAGAAGCGAGAGGGAGGCAGGAAGGACGGAAGGACTCTCTATATAACATATCAATACCCAAACAATACCACAAGGAGGACTGGACAAGATCGGAATGCAAAAACTGTCACATCCGCCTAGGCCATCAATGGGATCCCCCGCGCATGATTTGCAACATTACACTCGGAGTTTGGTTTTCTCGGGCTGGCGTCAGGGTGTTTCACAAGAAAGGGCGGTTTCTTCACTTGAAGGGGAAAAGGATGTAACGCATGTCCCTCGCTGACGATATGTATATGTGCACACAGACACAAAAAGTCTCACGAATCACGCCGACGTATTGCCTCGGGTCACCTGGTGCGGCTTTTACAACACGTGCACAAGGCCAGTTCAGAACGAAACCCGTATAGGGTAGCCTCCACAACGGGGTGGGCAGAAAGTCCCTCGAATTTTCAATGTTGAATTTGAATACCAGACCAGACTTCGCGCATTCCATTCCATTCCCATTCCGTCCCGTCCCGCTTGATGCGAACTAGCGGGCCTTGTCTTGTCTCCCTTGACCAGCCCTCCCCCGCCGGGCTTTTGCACGTAAAACGCCCCAGGCGCAAGAAAAGGGACGGCAAAAGAACACAATACAATACAGTGCAGTACAATAAAAAACGGTCAGCATGTCGACGTCCTGATTCACCAACTCTGAGTTGTCATCCCCGTCCATGGTCCAGGTCTCGTCTCCAGCCAGTGCGGTGCAGTGTCCTCCCAGCCATGTCGGGCCTAGTGGTCCCCACCGCGAGAAACGCACAGGCGCGCAGCGCAGCGCTTTGGGCACACTGAGCGCAAGCGCGCGCGGTGCTCGTCAACATGGACCTCTCTGGAGAAGCAGAATCCATAAATAGTTTTGGGGAGTTGGGCGGAAAGGGTGTTTTGTCCAAAGGAAGAAGCGGGCTCGGCGCAGCTCTCCCATGTAGGTGTGTTTTCTTTTCTTCTTCTTCTTCTTTCTTTTTTTTTTTTTTTTTTTTTTTCACGGAATCATGTTATTATCTGTATATTCTTCTCTTTTTGCGCATTGAGAGCTGGTTGTGGAGTGGAAAGGCGAGGGGAGGGGAGGGGAGAGGAGGGATTATCCCGACAAAAGCAACAAGCGGGGGATTCTTTTTTTGTCATCGAGATCGGGATGCGAGATCGGAAAGGACGTGCGTACAGGACAGTTGGGGCTTGTTTTTTCTTTTCTTTTGTTCTTTCTTCTTTTGGAGGGGAGGATTGGGATGGGGGAAGATGAAAGTGTTGGCCAAGGAGGTTTCCTACGAGATCCATAAATAAAAAGGGGATGTGTTACATCATAGCATGGCACCTGGGTATGATGAAATCCTGTGCCTGGCCTGCACAACGAAAGACGCTGTGCATGCATGCATAATGGATACAATACAATTACCACCTGCACTTGTGCCGAAGTTGTGATGTACATTGTACTTGGGTGTAACTTGAAGAGCAGCGGGACCAGGAACCTCGCGCCGGGGGACCGGGGGAGGGCGATCAAGGAGCCCAAGTGAGCCTGAGTCAGTTGCTCTCCGCAGAATCGCAGAATGCGCAGAATGCGGTTTCCCTCGAGACGGCGATGCGGGTGACGGATGAAGGATGGGTTTGGTGAGAGAAGCACGAAAAAGGAAAAAGGAGGCTGGGCGTTCTGTGGTGGCGTCGAGGACAGCGGCTGGCTGGGGGATTGATGGTTTTTGTCTGCCCAGTGCGCCCGTGTCTTTTTTGATACAATTAGAGAGAGAAAAAAAAAAAAAAACTAAGATTTTCGGCCAAGTAAATTTTCGGCCAAGTAAGAGGAATGAGAACGGCAGCAGAGGCATGGGGTCGTTCGTTCTTGAGTCAGACCAGCATGACAAGATGCGTTGAGCTGCAAGAATTCGTCTGGTGTGGTGAGTCTGTTCGTAATGCTGTAAAGTACTAGGAACCTAGTATCTGCTAGCCTACCTACCTAGGTACTTGCTCCCTCGTCCTTATCTTGGTACTTGTAAGATGTTCCCCGCCCTGTCCAGTACCAGTTGACCTTTTGGAGGGTACTACTTGGCATGTGCCTTACGTACCTAGGTACTTTCGAACTCTGCATGAACGAGACCGTCTGAACATTGTCCGCCCAAACTTGTATTAGATGATTCCGGCCAACAAGTCATTCAGACCGCCGAATCACTGTCTGGTACGGATGCGCCAGTTCTGCTTGCATCTGCTTGCATCTGCATACAGTAGTATGTGTGTTCATACATGTACGTACATGCATACCTACTAGCTACCTATGTACGGTATGTACACACATATGCATGTATCCGGGATTGGCGCGCATATCCCATTATTCAATTTCCAATCGAGTGATTGCAGCCAAAGGCAAGTGCGAGACTACTACGTTGTACGTGCATATGGTCGCAGGCAAAGTGTCCAAGGAGCCGCCCGACTCATGATGTTATCTGCCTGAATGTGTCCTGATGGCACGTTCGGGTTGCGTATCTCATTGTACATGCATACATAAGAATAGGTTATGTAATATATTTGTGAGTGTGTCAGTCATGTATTCTTGTCAACGTCCGGCCAGAAAGTACCAGCCGCGTGTAGATTGTGTCTGGTATCATTGATATTTCCGTTGTAGCGTGTTTCAGCTTTGAGTGAGCAGTCCTGGCGGGCTGGTGGAGGTGGAGTTGCCAGACACCGGATCAGGGGCTCGTGCGTCGTCCAACATGAATGGTGGCGTGGAGATGCCGGGCCCTGGCATTGCCCTGGCATTACAGCGAGCCACAGCACCGCATGGCCTCCAAGAGCACCAGACCACACTGCTCTCAATGCCTGGCACCAGACCGTCCAGTCCGTCTGCTTCCATGTTCGTGTTGATTATTGATCAATGCCATCCCTCATTTTCGCCATCGATGCACTCTGGTAGCCGCGTCAACGCGTCTTCCAGCGCGCCCGTTCTTCTTTGCCCGTGAGGCTGAGACAATTGCGTCATGCCAAAAGTTCCCGGATGTGTTAACTTGATACTGTGCTGTCCAGGGACGAGATGGAGGAGTGCGATGGAGACGAGGAGGGGACGAGAAGATGACAAGAAGGGGGATGCTGGAATGCGAGCTCCCGTGTCGTGATGCGGAACCTCGAGGCCGGCGGCTTGTCATTGGGCTCTGCATGCCTGGATGGAACGTCGTATGTGCGTGTTGATTGGGCCATCTGCAGGGAGGATCTGTCTATCCAGGGGGTTGACCAGGGTCTTCTTTTTGCCTTGATTTCTCTTGTGGGCGACGGGACGAGATAGTTGGCTGGAGTACTATGCTAAGACGGCGATTGATGAATGTCTGGTACCTTTTTACCTCTTTGTTTCTTCTTCTTCTTTCTTTCTTCTTCTTTCTTTCTTCACATCTCTTTCTCTTCCAGATACGTTGACTGAATGAAATGGGACGGTGTCGGGCGTACTGGCGTTCAGACCACGGCACAGTCGGCTGGCTCGTGAGGCGCAATGAAGCGGGGACTGGCGGACATGGGATATGAATATCGCATCACTGATTCATCCATTTTGGCGGGTTTAAGGGCTGATGTGTGAGTGCGCGGGAATGGCTGGCATGTTCCGCGAGTCCTGCCTCTGTCTCTGTCTGCAAAGACAAAAGAACAAAAAAAAAAAGGAAAGAGAGAGAGAGAGGGAGAGGGAGAGAAAAGTCGTGTTCTTGGAGCCACTGCCTGTGCATGTCCCGTCTGATCAGTTCGATGTCGGTCTCTCAACGTGGTCGTTGTCTGGTTGTTGTTGTTGCATGTGTCGTCGTCTCGCGCAGCATCGGCGCAGGCCTCCACCCGTCCACACCTGCTCTGCATCTGGTCTGCACCTGCCAAGGGCAGCAAACTGGATCAGTGCCAGCAAGCAACATGGAAGGAAAGAACGACGCGCTCAACTCCAGCCATGTTTGCTGTCGATGTATGAAATATCTAGATTGTTCTTTGTTAGGACGCAGAGCAACGGCCACCGAGGACGAAGCACCCGCCAGTCCCAGTCCCGGTCCCGGTGATCCCAGAAGCCAGCTTGAGGCCCCCAAGTCCCAGTCCCCAGGCCACTTCCCGTCCCCGACTCCCTGTCCCAGTGCCCCGGTGCCCCGGCCAGGCCTCAAACCCCCCACCAGACCCAGTCTGCTCATGCAGGCAGCAGCACTCACCACTCGGGTCGGGCTGCCCCCAAGATGGCCCAAAATGGCCCAAGATGGCCGGGCTGTCCAATGTTGCGCTCAATTGCGCTCATCAACCCAGGTCATGGACCCATGACGGACGTTCCAACGGCTGGGCCCTGCGCCCAGGACCAATTCATTGATGGATGGATCCATGCCGGTTCCATGTTTGAATGTTGCCCGGCTGCCGCCTGCCCACTTGTTGTTGACCAGTCGCGCTGCGTGGGTGCCTGTCTGCTGCTGGTGCCGTGCTGGTGCCGTGCTGGTGCGTGTCTGGTGCATGTCTGGCGCGTGTCCGGTGCGTGTCCGCCATCTGGTGCGTGGTGCATGCATGCGTCCATCCATCCACGCATGCATACATGTAGGTGCCTGTGCAAGCGGCGAGCGGCCAGCGCCCCTTTTTGTCGGTTTTTTTGTCGGTTTTTTTGTCGGTTTTATCGTTTTTTTTGCCGTTTTTGTCGTTCGTGTCGTGCCAGGCCCGGCCTTGCCTCCCGTCTGGGGCCCCAGTCCAGTCTGCGTCACCTCAGACCTGGGTGGGTGGTGCTTGTGCCTGCAGTCCATTGTGTCTCCTGATCAGCCGGTCCTGCCAAGTCTGCTCTTCACTCCCAGCCTCTGTCCACTGTCCTCTGTGCACTGTAGTCTGTCCACTGTGGTCTGTCCACTGTACCTAGTCTCAAGTCCACTGCCCACTGCCCACTGCCCACTGCCCACTGCCCACTGCCCACTGCCCATTGGCTTTTGCCGTCCCGATCCTGCTCTCTCCCGCGCTTGTTTGCGGCTGGCTTGCACTTGTTTCTTGCATCATCCCACCCAGTGCCAGCGCCCCCCCTTTCCCAGTCCTCCCTTCCTTTCCTTCACTCCTCTTCTCTTCTCTCGTGGTCTGGAATCATCCACCCTCCTATACTTCGAATCGTCGACGATTCCCACATGAAGCAGCATTGTAGGCTTGTGGTGACTGGCCTTTACTAGGTGCAACTTGTCGACATTGAGGCATCGAATTTCACTGCTTTGTACCGATACCCCCGTCACTCGATCCACGAACCCAATTCTCCCCGATCCTTTGGACAAACAGATAATGCGAAACGACTTCATCTAACCCTTGATCTGCGCAAAAGGGCTTCGTTTCCTCTGATACATCCTTCTCAATCACTTCACTCTTCACTTCGCCTTACTCCGACGCTCCCTAAACTCCATCTTGACATTTTGTCACCGGACGCGCTTTAGCAGTCTGACGCGGAACTGGTGCACACACACACAAAAAAACGAAGGCAAAAATCCTGCCCCCCCGAAAAAAAAAAAGAAACCCGAAAAAAAACGCAATTACCAGCGCATTCTTTTCAAGTCCTGTGGACCCATTTCATACCGATTGTGCTGGCTTTCACCATCGTCATGTTATGAACAGGGCACACTAGGGATACAAACTTCTTTTGGTACGCGGCAGTTGGTAGCTCATCCTGCATCAAGGCAAAGCCGCAACTATGCCCGTTCCGAAGCCTCCCTCATCATTGGACAACTCGTGTACGGTAATCTACAACAATACGCTCTATTCTTATTCCTCCGAAGGCTTTGTCTCAATAGAGCTTGAAGATGGCGCTGTTTGGAAGAAGCTGCCCATGGGCGTCAAAGTAAACGACGCAACCTGTGTTGGCTCCGCGAGACCCAAAAATGTCGACCCCGCCTTCTTCGTTATCGGTGGCCAAGCGGAATCGGACGACTACACCGGCCTACAAAAATACACCTACTCGACAGGAACATGGACGACGATCACGCTCACAAACCTCGTGACCAAGCATCGAAAGTGGCATTCGACTGCCTACATCGAAGCCTCGGACACCATTATCGTATTTGGAGGCAACCAGGATGGAAAAGCCGGCCCTTCGGCAGACACTTTTTCGATATTAGCTTCTTCGCCCTACACGGTATCGACGCCTCCTCCACGTCCGGCGTCCGACGCTCCGCCCCCCAGTCTTCGGCCAATCATCACACAATGGACGAATTCTGACCTTATTGTGGTTGGTGGAGGCACCAGAGTCGAGCATACCAAGATTTTTTACTTCAATCCCGACGCTGGCTGGCGTTACTCTGGAGCGAGCTTAGCTGAACCCATTGCAAAAGATACCAGCTCCATACAAGGTGTTTGCGTCAGTGGAACGGATGGCTCGGCGAGCTTGGTCATGTTCGATCTCAGCCAGTCTCCGAACAAGGTGTCCCGTGCCGTGGTGCTCAATGCTGATGGAAGCCCGAAAGCTGCGTCTGCCATTATCCCGAGACAAGTTTCCGTGGATGCCCAGGGCTCAGAAAAGCGAGACCTGACCTTGTCGAACTGGCCCGAGTATAACGCGACTCTAGCACCCAAGGATGCTAGACAAAATTTTGCCATTGCTCAAGCGCCCAATGGCCTGGTCGTGCTGTCTGGCGGTGGCAAGGCGGAAGATCCTATTGCCTTGTTCAACACCACAGGCAATGACTGGATCAATGCCGTCGAATTCTTTTCCGGAAACAAGCAAAAAGTCCTTTCGCCGACCTCCACAACCTCGTCGATTTCGTCCTCTACTACCTTTTTTACCTCGACCACCTCGACCACCTCGGCAACCACGGCTACTAGTGCTACGGCTTCGACTTCGACAACGGGTACCGCCGTCGCCGCACCGCCTTCCGCCGCGAACCGATTGGAAGAGTTGGGACCAAGTTCTAATGCAATCCTAGGCATTACCCTGGGCTGCATTACTGGGCTCATGATCATTCTTGGCTTGATACTGTTCCTTCTACGACGTCACAAGAAGAGACTTCAGCACGCGGAACGTGGTAAAGCCAAGGGCACACCCGACGAAAAGGATATGTCGGCATTTACTAGTAGAGGCATGTTCCCTCCATCTGGTGCCTCACGTGGACATCGCGCACAGGCCTCGGCGGAATCTTACTCTTCTGTTGCTATTTTGATGGGTCGGGTGAATAAGGACAAGTCTGGGCTGGCAAGGAAACCCAGTCATGACACCACACGGAGCTCTACCAGCTCTCTTCACAAAGAATTCAAGAGCAAAATAAGCAAACCCATTCCACAGCCCATGGGATTCCCTCATTTGCAGGGCGAGGACGAACGCGGCGTCGCATTTGCGCCATCTGTTGCCGCTACTCACGCGCGAAACGCCCCGATGGAGGCCAACGATGGCATGCGCAGAAGCTCAGGTAGAAGCTCAGGTTGGAATAAGTATTGGTCTGGCGGTAGTGCTCTTCAGATTCTTGGCTTCGGAAATGGCAAGAGAGCCACTGCAACGTCTGAACAGAGCTCTTACTATTCCGAAATGACGAACAACGGTCGTGTTACGCAAGACTCGGCCACGGTACCGCCCCTGAATTTTGAGGGCAGACCGCGGGTCGATAGCGTCAACTCTGGCAGTCCCGTGGTCGCCCATCATACAGCGAAGATGCCCTTCACAGAAAGCATGTCAGGAACCATTGAACGCCCCGTATCAACGGTTTCTTCAATTTCGGGTTATTCTAGTGGTATTCCGGAGAGCATTAACGAGGTCTGGCATCCACAGCAAGCGACCACACCTTGGGACGCCCATCGTGCTCCAACTAATGCCTATGCTCCTACCACATACCGGGCAGCGCAAGAGCCGTCTTCATCTGGACAAAGCAAACAACCTCACTTTGCCACGTCGTCAACGTCCGACATGAGTTGGCTCAATCTTGGAGACCAGTCTCGCCTATAAATGCGTCCGATTTTTGTTCTTTTCCCATTTTTTTCGTCTTATTGTGCGCTGCACTAATTTTGGCAGGATCCTTTTTTCTCTTTTTTTCTTCTTTTGCTGGCGCAGTTTCTGTCGGGCCGCCTCATTTTTCTTTTCCTTCCCCTTCTGACGCGGCGGACTCAAGACTTAGCACTCGACATGCTGCTTCGTCCCCGATATATACCTTGTTGCGGGTTTTCTGGGCGCCGGGGTGCTGTCGACGCGTTTTTTTGTCTTATTTTATTACTTAAAAAACGATGGGGGGCAAAGGGTCTCGAGCATATGGAACTCTGGCCCAATCTAAAGTATATCGCTTCCATGACGGGCGATGTCATTTCTTTGCCTCTCTTGGCTTCATTATTCGAGTGAAGCACCATTTTTTGTTCGGTCACTGAGACTTGGCGACGTCACGTCACGTCACGTCACGCCAATACATAAATGGCCCGTGGGTCAGTAATTCTGTATCTGGACATACTTCGAATCATACCTCTCTCGGGCGTTTGCGCGTCAGCCTTTTTCCTTATCTCGTACACATTCCAGACTCCAGCCAAGCTGTGGCGGCTTTCTATTTCCTTTGGCGGGTTTTATCACCTTTTTTGCTTTGTCTGTTTGTTTTTTCCTCATCTTTCTTCTTATTTTTTTTATATCCTGATCTTTGGTCTTTTTCTGTGGGTAATCACCGCAAGTTCCACCACCAATATTTCCGCCATTCTTCTGTCAGTTTGTTTTAATTTCCCCCAAAAATAAATCCAAAAAATAACAACACAAAAAACAACGAGCATTCAATCAGCCTCATAGCTTTTTTCTTTTATTCACAAGGGTAGTGGCGAAAAAAAAAAGAGGCAGGAGCTACAGGTGTTGGCGCGAATAAGCAGCTGTTCTCTTGTACGCAGGCACGGACACCGGCGGGCACGAGACAAATACTATGTAGCCAGCTACATTTCATAGGCATAAAGGGAAACCACATTAAAGTACCAGACTGAATGGATTCGCCTCTTCGGGTGACACGATGAACATGACTAGATTTGATTTCTCGATCGGAGGTAGTCTTGCAAGAATCCTTAGCACGACTTGCCCTTTGTACTCGTCCTGGATTTGAACATTCTATATACTAGCCTAATTTGAAGCTATAATATCTGACCACAAGAATATGTAATATTCATTTTAAACTCATCTATACTTTTTTCACGCGTTTATTCAATATTCGCATCACCCTCGATTGGGTTGAAAAATTGTCATTTCCCTGCATGTATGTACATATGGGGTTGCGTTATATTTGTTTATACCATGTGTTTGTTTATCATTCTTTCTTTTGTACTAAAAATAAAGTAAAGTCTAGCCTGGGAGGTGTCTTATCCAACCGTGGCTCAGGTCGGCTTCCTCCGAGACCTCTGAACCACCCCCGAGAGAGGGCCATCGAGACGCTTGGACGATCTACAAAGTCAAACACAAGTTGGGGTCGCACCAAAAATGGAGATGCTAGCCTTCAGGACTGTTTGTTGGTTGATCGGTACTGGCTCCAGCCTCGACGGGGAGGCTGAAGGCTGATGACGGTCTGCTCCATGCAGTGCATGCAGACTTGCAGCCTAAATCGAGGCTTCCTACCAATGTTGGGGGGCTCGGCGGCGACTTACCGTGGGCCGAATCCCTCTCACATTCATGCGTGCGAGTGACCTGACCAGATCAGACTAGACGGTTGACTTGCGAGGCAAGACAAGACCCTGATCCTGGGCATAGAAATAAAACATCCCTCCTTGTGGACCTGGATCGACGTTGCTCGACCAGCTTTCGGGCATTGATCGACTAACAAGCGAGGGGACAAATGTGCTGCTCAGACGAGAAGAATGAGCACAATAGTCTAGTTTGTGGAGCAAAGAAAAGATAGGGGAAAAAAAAAGAAAATATAGGGGAAAAAACCGAGGGAACCAGAACAAATAGCCAACCACAGACTCGTTTACGGTCAACGGTCACGCGGGGCTGGGGAGGAAGAAGGAGGGGGTAGATAACATGAGGGTTGTTCGACTAGTTCACCTGAGAGTTGCTCCACTCTAATTGCGCGCGCACGTAACTAACTCTTAGGTAAGCTCTAATCAATTAAACGCTGCGCGTGCGATTGCGTGCGTGTGATTGCGTGCGTGCGATTACGTGCGTGCAATTACGTGCGTATAATTGCGTGCGTGCAATTACGTGTGTGT